>MU269980.1:10105406-10290406 GCA_021432705.1 Caranx ignobilis | reverse complement strand
TTAGTCATAGATGACAAAGACATGAGTAAATAAATTAGTTCCACCATGAATGTGAGATGATTTAATAATGCAGTGTATAACCAGCCTCTGCAGGCAGGATTCTTGAGTATTCCTCGGAGGACAACACTGTAAATAAACCTCCTCCCCTGTGTTTGAAGAGATTTATGTTTATGGAAAGTTTCACGGGAGAGAAACTGCTCACACTTGTTTCCCTCATAGAGTTACATTTCCTGAATCTCTTCAACAGACATGGCGAGTGCAAACACAACAACATCCAATGACCACAATGATGAGAATATCAGAATCAGAGAACAGGGGGAATTATATTACCTAACAGCTGCTCCAAGAATGGAGAGAAGATGAAGTGGATAAAGACGTATACATATCTTTTCAAAACAAAATCATATACAAGTGTGTGTGTGTGTGTGTGTGTGTGTGTGTGTGTATATATATATATATATATATATATACATACAAGGACCTGTCCTTGTACCTTCAATCATCTTTAAGTTTTTATGATTAAAAAAGTTAAATAAGTATGAATTACACTGCAGAGCTTATTACCTGACATGACCTTTGTTAACTGCTTATGAGATCATCAGTTAATTCATTCCTATGTGTGTTACAGGATGGAGGAGTCACTGTGTCCAGGAACAGTGAGGACGGGGACGTCGGGCCTCTTGGGAGGGAACCAGCCTCCTCCTCCTCCTCTCGGGGTGACGCCACTAACGACCGGCCCTCGACTAACAACAACTCTGTGGGTATAATGACAGAGCACTAGTGACTAGTGTGGTGAACCACGTTACCCAGAAGTACTTGGTTCTTATATGTGGGTTTGTGAGAGTTTGGTGCCAGATGTCTGAGGCCATGCTGCTGCCAAAAGCTTAAATTGGATGTGGAAAGATGAGAGTTTTATTTCATCTCATTTATCAAGCAAAACTGTAACTGAACTTTGTGCATTTGTTACTTTTCTCTGTTTTAAACTGTAGATTTTATATGTTTAGATTTTGGGTGTAGGTTGAAAGAAAAAACAAGAAAAGGAAAAAAAACCATGTTATTTTCTGTATTTAAATCAATCCAGGAAATATCACAATTATCATAAAAATGGATATTGATTCTTTATTAATAGTGGTATAACAAAAAATGCTAAATGTAGAAATGCTAAATTATGCAAATTATGCCTGAGGTTACTACCAAATGTGGGTTGAATAGTATCCATGAGGTTGGACAAACCTGAGAGACAACACCCAGGGCGAAAAAGTCCACAAGCACTCACCTCTTAACACACTCCTGCTTGTTAACTTGTTGCTTCATGCAGTTGGAAATACCCGAAAGCGTCTCAGATCATTATATCAGCATTTTTATCAACTCTGGACCTTAACAAGAAAACCAACCTGATAGACTGAATACATTCAAATCAAACCCCACAGGAAATGATGCCATCGGTTGGTCAGCCCAAACATGTAGTCTTAAAGTGTTGTCTTGAGTAGCAATTTTCACAGTTTTCTCATAGTTTAGTTATTTAACTACTTATATAGAGATCCGTCAATATCATGATAGATGTTCCACAACTAGAAATAGCTCTCAAACACAATGTTGTTTGTGTTTCATGGGGTTTTGGGAACAGAGCTAATTATCCACAGATCAGGTGCTGCCAACTGGTGACTGCTGCACCCTCGCTCTGATGTTTAACACAGACAAAACAGTGAATGCTGCCCACACAACACAGACTTCCCTGCAATAACAAATAATCTTTTTATCGCCGCTTCTATAAATAGGGATGAAATGGTCTTATTTCCCAATCTCTGGGGATTTCCCAGAATTCAGCACTAGACTAAACAATCAATTTAACTTAAGTGCTGTGCTGCGTGTATGTGTGTCTGCGCATGTGTATGCATGGTTATTAATGTGTATTTGTTGTGTGTATGTGTGTTTCACTGTGGGTGTGTCTCAGATCCACAGCAGCACACTCTTAGAGATGCCCAATCAGAGCGTGGATGTCAACCGGCGAGACGGAATCAACTCCTGCTCGTCGCCCGACACAGAGGACAACACCGACACTGTAAGACACACACTTCACACACACACAGTGACACACTGAAGTCAGATTTTAAAATCCATTTTCTGATATTGTTGTGGACTGACATTTACTAGTGACAGTTTATTTTTTTTAGTGGTTTGACATTTGATGTTTGATTGGTGAATTCAACCCTGAATCTGTCACCAGGAATCCAGTGCCCAGTGCATTGTGGGTAGCCCTCCCTACCTCCTCCACCCCCAGATTATTGGAGCGGAGGACGACTACTTTGACTCTCAGCAGGAGCAGGTAATTGGAGGAAAAGCTGGACATGAAGTTGACAGTGAACTGGATTGTGATCATGTGTTGAACTGAAAGAAAATATGGAAACAACTAACTCTTTAACTTTCAATAGTTTTAAAAGAAATTTAATGGAAATTTACTGCTCTTTTTGACAGATTGTTTTCACTGTTTGTGTGTGTGTGTGTGTGTCATGTGACTTGCTCTCTCCTTCCGTCAGATAAACGGACAGTGCAGCTGTTTCCAGAGCATAGACCTGCTGAAGTCTCGGCCGGCTCACCTGGCAGTTTTCCTCCATCATGTCGTCTCCCAGTTTGACCCTGTGCCTCTGGTACACACACACACGCACACAACACAATCATCAAACTAACTGAGATGTCAGAGGTGTGAAGCTCTCACTCTCTTCCTGCCTTTACAGCTGTGTTACCTCTACGCTGACATGCACAAGCAAACCAACTCCAAAGAAAGTCGACGTTTCTTCATGGAGTTTCACTCTCTCTTCATGGATCGAACAGCCGTGAGTCCCTGAATCTGGATCTGGATCTTCTCCTTCTCCTTCTCCTGCTTTGTTTCCTTTCCACTCGACAAAGTTTCTCATTTAAGTGTTTTTTTGTTTTTCTTCCAGAACCTCAAAGTCCCAGTGCCAGAGACAATTGCAGCTGAGCTGGGTATGAAAGACAATTAAATATGTCATGATTAATTATATTACAACCCATATTTTACTTGTTGTATAAAGCTTTGTAACACTGCGCTCAGCATCACATCACCCACAACATCTACATCAATAGGCTACAGATACAATCTGTAAGTACCTGGTGTATGATTTGTAAAGATATGAGTGTTTCCGGTTCAGTCATTTTTCATCAGTCACAGTTGCTTTTGAGCTCAGCAACAGTGGTGCAAAAAATGAAATGTTTGTCCCTGAGGGTGGTGCATGAGGAATAAACCCATTATACAGTTATATAAATGAAAAGTGGGTTTCCTCCCGAATGCTCTCGGCAAATATCATGGCAACCATGATGGATTATGAGATATTCTGTTGACACTTTCTTCTGCACTTTGCACCAGAGGAAAGTTCATGAAGCCGCCACAAGGGAAAGAGTTCAATCTCTGTACATTTTATCTGCCCTTGAGTTATTATTGCTTCTTGTGTACAACATGGGATTTTTTTTTTTTTTCTACTTCACGGTGATACTAAATGGAGATTAGATAGGAATCTGTTGATGGTATTGAACATTTACGATATGATCAGAATTTCTAAGCAAAGACAGTAAATGAGTCATGAGGTAGGGATTCGCTGCTCCAGGCCAAGTTATTTGCCAGTATATTTTATCATTATTTAAACATCTCTGCAACACACTGTGGAAATTTCTGAAATAATTCATGGACCATGAGAGCAGATATTGCAAAGATACTGTGATCCATGATGCATTAACTCACTGTTTCATTTTTTTATATAGCATATTTAAAAACAAGGGTTTTCAAAATGCTCTGACATAAAAGTACAATGAAAAGAACAATGGCAGAGGAACCCAAAATACAATGACATACTAATCCATGAGAGCAACACAAACGACCAGGACTAAGTAGTAAGTAAGTAAGTAAGATGTAAGATGATGAGTGGGACAAATGAAGACATAAAGAGGTAAAAGCAGAAAGAAACAGATCACGGTTGTTTAATGAAAAGCTGCAATAAAATAAATGCAAAAACTGATGAAAGGTGAACAATAGAAAGAGATTTTAACCGCAAGAACAGCAAGAAATAAAATAAAGACAATAAGGATAAATGAGACTCATAAAAACAATGAAAGACAGACAATAGGTGTCATCACCTGCTGCACCTCTACTTTGAATTTACAGTACTTTACAACAGTTTAGGAATCTCTCCCATAATTCACAGTGTTGGAGAGATGATGGGGTTGTCAGTGGTTTGTTAGAGTCACTGCAGCATGCTGACTGATTTTGGGGCTGTTTATTTTTGTCCACACAGAGAAGCGGAGGCTGGAGTTAATCCCAGAGGATCTCTGCAAACAGTACACCCAGACATTACAGGACACGCTGCTGCCCGACCTGCACAGGAACCTGGAGGATTTTAGGTGACAATTATGCCACTGTTTAACCACTATTGTCAGAGATGTTGGTCTCTATGTGTTTTTGTAATAAGTGTGTGCGCGTGTGTGTGCAGACAGAAACGCAGTATGGGTCTGACTCTGGCCGAGGAAGAGCTTTCCAAGATTGACGTCGATCGAGCAAAAGACCAGCAGCCCTCAGAGAAGGAGTGCTCCTGTGCCGAACACATCATTTCCAAGATAGAGGATATCCTGTGAGTCTGTGAGCGCGCACGTTGACACACAGATACACACATGTGAAAACTAACTTCCTGTATTCCTAACATGGTCATGTGTGTATGATAACTGATTTGTTTGTTACAGGTTGACGTCACAACCCTCAGAGGACGAGAAGTGGTAAGAAAAGGGTGTTTTTATACTTTACGTCATCATTTTGCTGGACAGGAGTCCGTTGGGTTCCTGTTTTTAGGGAAGTGTTATAGTTTCTGTTCAGGTATTTTACTCTAGAGATAAAAAGAAACATCTAACTTTTTCCTGTCCTGTCGTGGTGCAGCCAAACGATGCAGTACGTGATTCTTACCTACATGAAGCACCTCGGGGTGAAGGTGAAGGAACCTCGAGGCCTCGAACACAAACGAGCACGAATCAATTTCCTGCCCAAGATTAAGGTGCGACACCAGAAACACACAAGTGTACTACAACAAACAACAGCAAGTAAAATGCAAATAGTAGATTCACAGCGAGGCTTTCTCCAGTGTATTACAGAGACAGATGACTCGTATGACTTTCTCCCTTTCCAGAAATGATAGAAAACTTCTACAGATCTTATTAAAAATAGAGTATTTACCCTTATAAAGTTAAGCTTTTCAAGGGTGAGAGAGTTTGATAGTCCAACGAGCCAAACTTGTTCTTCTTGTGCCAAATCTTCAGGATTTGGCTATCAGTGTATTTCGCTTGTAATAAGCAATAGATGGTAATTTTCTTATCTTCTTTGCTTAGTTTGCAGTTTCCAGGACAGATTCCCAGCAAACATAATTAAGGGCAAAATTGCAGCTTCACACCAGGAAAATATGTATAATAATCAGATAAGCAGAACTTCCCTCTAGATAGTCTGGATATTTGGGCAGAGAGATAATGAACTCTTTGTTGCTCATATAACACACAAAAAATGGGTTTTTATGGAAAACAACAACTAATAACAAAAATGTAAAACCTTCACAAGCAGAAAAGCATCAGGCCTGAGAAGGAGGGGGAGGAGAAAGTGAAAAAGCCTCGGTTTCCCAACATCCTCGGCCCTCCAAGGCGCCTGAGCAGAGTGGATTCAACCTCAGGTGAGAATAAACTTTCAGTTTGATGTTACAGATACAATAAATCTCATCACCTTTAATGACCTTTAAATATTCTACCTACACAGTGTCCATACACATACATATTATCAGTGTTTGTGGTTTCAGTATTTGCTTGCACGTGTGTGTGTTTTTGCAGTTGGTAAGGCTGTGGAGATGAACAAACAGCGCTCACCAAAGCAGCTCCCCCAGCCCCCGGCCTTCAGCGCCGTTGACCAGTCCGACTCCTCTGCCTTGAATCCTGGGTCACGGACTCGTGTGAATCTGCTCAGTGAGGGTTCCGACACCAGTGCACAGGTTTTGCCGTCACCAACACACAGCTCCCCTGTTGGTCTGGCCTCAGACACAAGTGGACAAGACTCAGACTCCAGTAAGATTTTGTATTATTTTACCACCTCTAAATAATTTTTCCCAAGAAAGAACTGAAACATTTCATGACCACTGAGACACTGAAATGAGCTTATATGGTTACTTATATAAGCTCATTAAGTAATTTAATAAGCTGAAACACAGACCATCAGACTTTTTCTTGTCTTTGTAATCTCATTGTTCTACCTCTCTTCTCTTCATCCCACAGATGTGTCTCCGTTCTGCCTCCAGCCCCGCCCAGGCGAGGGTCTGCAGTCTGGAGACCAGCAGGACGCCGTCTTCAGTCCAAGCAGCACCCAGTTTGACTTTAGCCCGTCCAACCTGGAGCAGCTACAGGAGGAGGACCAGGAGACATTCAGGTACTTGCAAGCTTGAGAGTTATTGTTTGTTATTGTGTTATACACTAAGAATCATTCATGGTATTTGCATTATTCATTTTAGAAAATGTGCACAACTGTAAAACACAACAGAACAGAGGCAACATGTTTCTCAAAGCAGCCGGAGCTGAACATTGTAAAAACAAAGAGAGAGAATTAACAAGATAGAGACTGATTTCCATTGTTTTTACTGCAGTAAATAAAGATGTGACATGACAGCAGTGGCTGTAACAGCCTGTGCAATCTCCAATCTCCCTCTGTGTCTGTGATCGGCAGCAGGATGGAGGTGCAGTGTGCAGTGACTTCAGTCGATGTCCAGAGTGAGGACGACCAGGGCGGTGAGGTGGAGTGTGAAGAAGACCCTCTGAACTGGCAGAGTCTGGTCAGCCGCGGCGTCCTGGCAAGCCTCACGCCACAGGAGATCAAACGACAGGAAGTCATCAACGGTGAGTTGACGACACTTCACAGAGCGTGACATGAAACAGAGCAAACAGTGAATTTGCCTCATGCTGTGTGTGTGTGTGTGTGTGTGTGTTGTCAGAGCTGTTCTACACTGAGCGTGCCCACCTACGGATGCTGAAGGTCCTGGACTGTGTTTTCTACCAGAGGCTAAACAGAGATGGGATCCTGCCCCCGGACGACATCAAACACATTTTCATCAACCTGGAGGAAATTACTCAGCTGCATTGTAATGTCACACACACACACACACAAACACATACACATGACTTAAGGCATCAGATGACTGAGCACAGAGCAGAATATTTATGTCACTTTTCTTTGATTTTCTCTCCTGCTGTTTTTCCATCTTTATAAAAACATTTCTAAAGCTGATGTACAATAAAAACGCTTTCTGTATCATCACGATGGACCAAAAGTTTTATATTGCCAAACACTCTGTTACAGATATAAATATAATTTGCAGTAATACAGTAAATAAGTAATACAATAATTTAGTTGAAGCTGATGTTTATCAACGGCTAACTTTTCTATATTTTGTTCTAATACTGAACTTTAGGTCATTTTAGATTATTAAATAACTTGTCATAAAGATGATAACAACATCTTCAACCCCATTTCCCAGCAAAGAAAATCTTAAGTCTATTGACCAAATGTTGGAAAAACTGAAATGAAAATGCATCATAAAACAGATGTTACCTGAACATATCGATTATCTGTAACATGGGAGAAAAAAAAACACAAAAAATGAATCAATAAACATTCATACTGTAAGAGCCTAAAACAATGGTTGAGGAAGAGTTTAAAAGGTACTGAATAAACACTGAACCTTGAATCAATGGATCATCACTGATGAGAATAATGAGAAGCTGAATGTTACATTTCTCTCTCACTTTGCTCCACAGTTTCTATAACGGAACAAATGACAGCAACCAGGAAGAGGAGTGAGACGTCAGTGATCGGCCAGATTGGAGATGATCTCCTGGCCTGGGTAAGAGCAGCTTCACTTCAGGAAGGAAGGAAATGAAAAGCTTCAACACACACTTTCATGTTAAATGTTTGCACAGCTGAGAACATAAAGTCAGATTGTTTATAAAAGGATTAATAAGACACAAGAGCATTAGAGATGCTGTAAGATAAATTACTGAAAATAGAAGTGGGGTACTTGTGTTGATAACTAATGGTTTTACATGGGTTGTTCAGATTAAATAAATCCAGAGTGGTTTGCAGTGATTTAACACTGGAGACAAACATCAGTTACTGCTCAGATCTAAATCGCATGTGTCAATGTGTCAACTTCAGTTCAGTGGTGATGAAGAGGAGAAGATAAAAAGAGCAGTGGGAACTTTCTGCTGCAACCAACCATCGGCACTGGAGCTCATCAAGACCAGACAGAAGAAAGACCAGAGGTTCAACTTATTCATGCAGGTCAGAAAACACCACAGACTGAGCTGACAGGACAGGACGAAGGGCGGGGGTGATTGTTTTTTTTTGGCAAAGACAGTGGTGACATTTGAGACACACAGCAGATGATGGCTGGTATGTGAAGAGTCTGACTCGTTTATTTTGCAGGAACGTAAACGTGGCTGCAGCAAATTTATCATCGTCGTCTGGAAAAACATATTTTTCTAGTGATTTATTTTGATAAACTGAGGAAGTTTGGTGAGTTTGACAGGCACTCAAAATGAAAATTAATTGCCTAACGAATGTTGAAGGTCATTTCCGAATCAGAAATACTTTATCCACTTTACAAAAATAGATATGATAAAAATAAAATAATAATATAACCCCCCTTACACATAGTTAATATTTATGTGGTAGGTAAATATTAACTATGTATAAATAGTTGCAGTGAATTTGTACAGAATGGTCAAGAAGATAAAGAAAGAATCTTGTTTTACCTATGAAATGATTTTAACAACAACAACAACATCACTGGAACTGAGATGTCTGAAAATGGTTAGAGTGCCTGGCTTTTAATGTTATAAGGTACTGGTTACCTGCAACCAGCACTTATCTTACTATAATTATATATTATTGTGTTGAATTACCTGAGCTCATTTGGAAACAAAACTTATATTTCAGACCTGAGGAATATTTTATTCAAGGTGTCCAGCTGCGTGTTAATATATGTGTTTAGCTTGATATGGGTATCTGTATGTTTATTGCATGTATTCAGCTCTGTAGGGGAGCTAAGCCTGGGAGAGGTTTTGTGTGTGTCTGTGTGTATTTGTGCTGATTTGAAGTATGCTCAAA
This sequence comes from Caranx ignobilis, assembly GCA_021432705.1. Lineage (NCBI taxonomy): Eukaryota > Metazoa > Chordata > Actinopteri > Carangiformes > Carangidae > Caranx > Caranx ignobilis. The sequence goes on along the minus strand of MU269980.1, from coordinate 10,281,213 downwards.
ATATAAATATAAAGAAAAATATAAAGAAATATTGAGGTAGTTTAAGATCTCTTTCTGATGTCTTGTTATTTTCTCTTCAGGAGGCTGAGAGCAATCGTCTGTGTCGCAGGCTGCGGCTCAAAGACATCATTCCTGTGGAGATGCAGAGACTGACTAAGTACCCACTGCTCCTGGACAACATAGCTAAATACACAGGTAGGAACAGGACTGAACACACTGTTACTCATCATTCACCGATTTTGTGTTTTCATCAGCTTTTTTTTGGTTGTTTTGTTAATTCTCCTGCAGAGGACTGTGAGGAGAGGGAGAAGGTGAAGAGAGCCGGCGAATGTTGTAAAAACGTCCTCAACCACGTCAACCAGGCCGTCAAAGAGGCAGAGAACAAACAGGTACAGACGTTGGCATCACAGCAAAATGTATGTCAGTGTATTAAAGTCAACAGAAGGTTTTTGATGTACTAATTACCAGTTGTGTATTTTCTCTGCAGAGGCTGGAAGAGTACCAGCGAAGGTTGGATCTATCTTCACTCAAACAAAGTGAAAACCCCTTGATCCTGGAGCTGAAGGTAACAAACAACCAACCAACCAAACAAAACAAAACCAAGCAACCTCAACAGATACTGTGCACTGTAAAGGATTTGACAGAACTGTGGGTTTTACTGCACAGTGGATGAATGATGAATGATTGAGTCAAGGTTCAAGATGTCTTTATAATTGCAGTCACAGCCAGCAGTCCTATATATATTAAAAACATATATATATATATATACACAAACAGCTTATGAATAAAATTAGGTTGTTGGTTGTTAATGATTTGTTGTTGGTTGTTTAAAAAAAAAATTGTTCTTTAGAATCTGGATCTGACCAAGAGGACGATGGTACACGAGGGACCTCTCTCCTGGAAAGTCACTAAAGACAAGACGATTGGTACTTGAACACACCACCATAAGAGAGTTATATAGAAAAGATGCAGTAGATGCAGGCATGCAGATTAAGAATGATCAAATGAGTTGAAGCCTTAATAATAGGATGCCTCAGGCTGTGTGTAATAGTTTCTTTACATGTTCCTTTCAGAGCTATACACACTTCTCCTGGAGGACATTCTGGTTTTGCTTCAGAAGCAGGATGAGCGTCTGGTCCTCAAGTTCCATGGCAAAAATCTGGCCAGCGCTGCTGACACCAAACACAACTTCAGCCCCATCATCAAGCTCAACACCGTGCTCGTTCGTCCTGTGGCGACTGGTGAGAGCCGCATAACTGCCAGAGAGCTTTTACTTCCTTGACACTGACTCTGACTTTAATGACTTCACCACTTGTGGTGACTCTAGTGCCACCATGAGGTTGATATTTTGTGGGTTTGGGTTGAAATTTCTTCTTGTATACACATTAACTCTCATGCAACATGTTTGTTTGTATGTTCTTTTCAGACAACAAGTCTTTCTTCGTCCTCTCCATGTCAGATAACGGGGCTCAGATATACGAGCTGATGGCTCAGACTGTGTCCGATCAGAGAACGTGAGTCTCGCCTCACAAACATGGCGACGTGTCGTCTGTTTGTCGTCTTGTTCCCTCATCCTGTTGTGTGGCCTCTGTTTGTCCAGGTGGCAGTGTCTGATCACACAATGTGCCGAAGCCATGAAGACCAAACCTCAAGATGACACACCTCCAGCTCAGACTGAGTGAGTCCATCTCTGTGCTCACTGATGTTATTATTACATTTTTCTTTCCCATTGTATCTAATGTGACAGTTTCTATTTCTTTCTCAGTGCTGAGCGGGAGGCCATTGCGATCATCAACCGTGGGATGCCCAGGCCGTGCAAAGATCCCAACGGGACATCAAGTGGAGGTATCTGCCTGAGAGACAGCTGTGTGTGGAACAAATGTTTCAACAGTGCAGAGAAGAGTAGTCAATTAATTATTATTTATTAGCCACTATATCAATGGTTTACAAGCTTTTCATTCTATATTTTTTCATATATACATATATGTCAGAATTGTTTTGTAAACAATTTTTTGGCCCACTGGAAGTAAGTGAATCAATATAATAAGAATTCAAATAAAGACCTGATTAAAATTAAGTAAAATAAGATTATTTGTAAACATCTTTGACCCCAGCAGATTATTTGAACTGGAAATTAACATGCAGGATTAGAAGTTTCATTTATTTAACTATTTTACACCAGTGATTTAATATGTCACATACTAATAGTTAAAAATGTTTTAGATTTTTTTAAAAAAAGAATTGTATCTCTTTTTGAAGTCAAATCTTTATTATTCCAGATAAAGATGCCACCTCTTCTCCAAGTCTCAACCCTTTTGATGATATGAAGTCTGAGGATGAGGAGGAGGAGCTGACCGTGGCTGACAGACGGGAGGAAGAGGAGGAGGATGAAGAGGTGGATGAGGCAGAGCTAGAGGCCTTCCTGGACGGGCAGCTCGCCGACAGGCTGCCCTTCCTGCAGCAGGAGGGGTCACGTCGGGGCATTGCCATCGAAAATGAAGAGCGCGACCTATTCAGTGTGGCGTCCTCCAAAGCTGAGGACGCTCTGCAGACATGTAAGTTCTACTTACACGGTACAGTCCATCCAAATTATTAAACAGATAATTCTCAGTTACCTCTGGTTTTGGTTTTATCCGCTCACATGATGGCACATGAGTAAAAACCACACGTTATGTCTATTCCAGTGGCGATGCTCAAGCAGGTCCTGTTCAACCACATGATGAGCAGAGAGACTGAGGATGGGAAGGAGGAGACGGAGGAGAACAAGCAGAGCGGGGCCCCTGAGTGTCAATCAAGCGCCTCCTTACCCGGGAGCCCTGAGGCGGCTTCTGCTGCAGCTCCACAGAGGGATGATCCACAGTTCCCTCCTGGGCACTCAGGCCTGTCTGACAACAGTGAACCCAACGGTGAGGAAATCATTATCTAGGTTTTCTGTGTAATTAATAATTAAGAATTCCATTCTCATCAGTCTCACCTCGTCCTCTCCGTCCAGGTGGTTTCGTTGTTCTGGACTTGGGCCTGGGCTCTGAGGAGAGCTGCACCGATGATGACACGGGGTTGGGTGGTGACATGGGGATCGACATGAGGAAGCTGCTGTCCTCTTCCTCTCAGTCAGGGGGTGACGGAGGCCCCAACCTAAGCCGGCAGCTCATGACCCACCTGCGGCTCCTCCAGGCCGACCTGCAGTACCTGAAGGTACAGCACGCGTCTCTGATCCAGGCTGTTTTTATGTAAACTAGACTCATAACTACAAATCTAGTATGATATTCTCATACAAGAATATTCCACATTTTGCAGCTTTACTACACTTTGTCCTGAGACAATGAATAGTGTGAAAAAGAGAACTGAAGTAAAGAGTCTCTGTGTGATCTGATCACTTGATCCTTGAGTCTCAGAGCATTTTGGGGCCAAATTTGATGAAGTTCCCTGAAGGAGTTACTACTACTGCTACTACTACTGTGTCCACTAGAATTGGACAGACATACAGATGGGTGACCAGGAAACAATATGGTTTCAGCTTTGACGTGAAAGCAGGAAATAACCATTGTCTTGTCTTGTTCATGATCAACAGCAGCAAATGCAAAGTTTTCCTGAGACGTCCGGATGATGATACTGTACTTGAATGAAAACTTCTGACATTTGAACCACATTGTGTTGTACTGATCTGCTTTCAGGAAGTGGAAATGAAATACAACGAGCTGCGACAAACACACAGCGACACGGCCACGGACTCCGACGATAACAACAACAACAACAACAACAATGGTGCGTCTCTCGGGCATTTGAAACAACCTCACTGCCCCACTGGTCCAGTTTGTGTCTCAAACACTTTGTCTCTGATGTTTTCCAGAAGGGATTCAGTGATGACAGATGAGCGCCTTCCTCAGGATCGATCCTCAACCACTGAACACTGGTGTCGCTCAGTGATGGAGGCTTAACGTCCACTCTCCCACTTTACAGGCACAAATGAAAACCAGTGGAAGATGTCAACATCTATAAACTCAGAACCTTTGAACCAGCAGGAGCAGGTTTGCTCCTGAGAAGAGACCCTGAAGGATTTTACCTGAGGATGGTTCATGCTCTTGTTGCTATGATAAAGAAAATAATAATCAACTTCATAAATTATCTTAAACACTGGATACATGAAATGGAAAAGGGGCAAGTCAAGTGTGTGGAGTCACACAGATGCACAGCAGAGCCACATTCAGAAATGAAAGAAGACGTGAAGACTTTGACTGTGCCGGTGACCAGACTGACAACTCACTGCTGTAAGCTTCATTTAAATGTCTGTAATAAGAGTCGAGCTAAACCCCACGCTGCAGAGTTGAATGCCCTTCAAGGTGCACTCCCTTATTCTGTTGTAGCGCTGAGCAGCAACACAACACACTGGGTGTGTTTTTAAATTCACCATCACTCACAGAAATTGTTCAAACATTCCCAAAATCTCCAAAACGTTTTAATGTCTTTGTGCATGAATGGAATTAAGGAGGAACAAGACAATCTGAGCGACCAACATGTCTGAGTGTCATGCAACATGTTGTATGTTTTTTTGTTTAATTCATACAAACAGAAACATCAAAATGACTGTTCATACAGTAGACTGCAGTTTCTATGTTTAAAGTTTCAGCTGAATTAAACAACTGAGGTACAACATTTTAGTTACTGAACTTCAGAGGTGTTGGTGAGTGTAGTTTAAGCAGAGGACAGAGCCCGGCTACTCTGCATTCACTGTCTGTAATATTGACAAAATGGAAGCTGAAGGAAGCTGGACATCCTCCATGTTTGCAGCTGTTTGTCAGTCAGTGACATTTTATTTAGAGAGGAGAGGAGAGTAGTTGACATGCCTGGTGTTGATAACCAGAATTTCACACAAGCTCCTGACTTGTAGGTTGATGTTAAGTCTTTTTTCCACACTTAATTATCATCTGAGCAGTATAATGTAAACACAGCAGTAATGTCTTCTTCTTCTTGTCACACTCTTGGTGAGAAAGAAAATAACCGTATTTGTCAAATTTATTAACTATTCCTGCAAGCACCAGTAAAATGAAGCATTGAAAGCAGCATGTAAAGCACAGAAACTTTTTTATGTTGAGGGTTACAAGTTGAGCTGCAAATTCCCAAAAGACAACTGACGTTCTTGTCCTCTCAGTTTGATTAAGCATCTGACGTTAAAGTTCCCGGTTTTAAACTTCCTGTAGCACTTGAATGTAGCTTAATATGACAAACAAAATAACAAGTAATGTTGAAATCGTAGATTAACATCATCCACAGAACGATGGAGGTCAGAGCATAACCTCGATATCTTGGTGTTTTAAAGAACCACTGTGGTTCAAATGAAGCGCCCAACACTGCAGCTAAGAGAAGAAATGCTCTCTTCATGTATAACCACATTTTCCTGGTGCTTCAAGCAGCTAAGAGCACGTCACCTCACAGCATGTACAAGATACAAGCTCCACAGTGTGTGCACTTGTGACTTTAATGAAATGAACGTTTGTTGTTGCATTTATTTTCCACAGTGTGGTGGCTGACTAACCCGAGTGACTTTTGTCCCCACAAACATTATGGAAGTTTTCTTCAGGATCATTTCTATTTCAGCTTCTCGTTGAGACGTTTTACATTCCTTTTGCCTTTTTAGGTACAAGATACAAAAATTCACCCATCAGCACCTGCACTTCACTTTCATGGTTGGACTGAAATGATGCAAATATTCACTGGCCACAAGACTGCACAGAATGAAATGTTCAAAAAAAAAGAAAAAAAGAAAAAAAAAAGACTAATCTAAAAAGTAGATGTAAACAAAAAGGACTGTATTGGACTGTTTTTAATGTAAAAGAATATAATGTGTAATTATAACTGTATGTCAGATGTTTTGTGTGTTTTGTTTTGTTCCATTTTACACAGTGCAGTCATGTCATGTTTTAAGACACACTACTTAAAACCAGGATTAAGTATGGTGGCCTTGAGGGCTCAACACACCTTGCACGTGCAAACAGACATCTCATCACTCATCTTCATCGATTTGACAACACACATGCAGCAAAAACCCTTAATACAAACACACTGAAAATACACTTACAAGTAAAACTTGTGAGTGAAGTACTTTTTTTTTTTTGACATCTGAAAGTCAACAAACATCAAACAAGAAGTGGGCACACGACATGGGTCCAACACTTCTACTGTGTCCCCCACTGTCGTTGTGTTGTGTATATTTGTTGCATGTTCATGTGTTTTGTTTTTCTTAAGTGGCCATGCGTTGAGCTCTCCTGGCCACCGTAGCAAAGTAACCATACATCATAAATTTGTTTTTAGAAATGTTCTTTGAAAAATGTTATTTTATTACATTGCTATTAACCCAATGTTTTACTATAAATGCAAAAAAAATGTCATTTCATCTTGATCAGTCTTGTGTAAAGAGTAGAGTGTGTGATGGTGCCTTATTTATCTCTAAACATCTTCAGCATGTCCAGAAGTCACATTACAGAAAGAATCCACTTTGAAATGAATGAAAAGCATCAGTCCCTTTGTGTGCCACTGTAAAGGAGCTGATGTTTCCACCTCAGAGAAATAGATTCCACAGCTAATGAAGGAGCAGAGCAGCCTGTATGATGGATTAATTAATATGGATAGAAAGAAATTAAATGAAAGTTCAGGTAACCAACTGTAACATGTTGTTACTTCTGTGTTTTTAGTACAAAGCTTTGTCTCACAAAAGATTTATCGTGACACATTAACTCTTCCTGTGTAGAACAGCACTTCTGTTATGACGTCTGTCAGCAACTAGCTACTAGCTGATTGTGTTCCAGCTAAAAACATGATATGGTAAAACACTGCACAGATTAATACAGGTTTGGTGGTTTGAGGTAAATTGAGGCTGTAGCAAGAAGAAAAAATGAATCATATAGCAGATGTGGCATGTGGACATTATGGCAGCGACACCTTTCACACAGGCATCACAAACTCTCAGATCCATGTTGTGTAAAGTGACAGTCCATAAAACTGCCTCCACTGACCCCTCTCATCTGCCTGTGTATCTAGGCCGCAGGTATTTTAACAGCATAGACAAACATTTAGCTTTTAGCTACGCTGGACTATATTTACTCACTTTTCAAAGCACCATAGGCAGCCAGCACATTTATGCAACACGCTTGGTAAACAGGAGAACAAAGGAGAAAAACAGCCTGGGGTGTTTCTTTTTGTCCATACGTCCACAGAGGATTGCTATCAAGTGTTGAAGTCACGCTAAAAGGCGCCTGTTAGTTCTTGATCATGAGGTGGTGTAACAGCCATGAAAACTATGTTTAGTGCCTTCACTCCAGCAGGGTGTCACTTCTGTAAAAGACAAAACTGACAGTTCATTGTACATTACTGATGACTGTCAGTTTACTGATTGTTAAACAGTGACACTACAACTTGTGCTGCAGTATGCGATTGACTTGAAAGACACTGTATTGACTGTAGATTTAAACCTGCCATCATCTGCACATTTCATATGGCATCCTCCTCCCCGTCTGTTATCACCATAACAACCTTCCAGAGTTGTTGGAAACTGCTCTCTGAGTGAACTGCACTGCAGAATTTTGGCCTCTCATGTGGATCGATCTGTTAGAGCAATGGACATACTGAATTATGTCTGACTGTGGAGTGGAGAAAGTTCAGGGTTCGATTCCTGGACCTGGGGACCTGGGGAGTAACTGAATAAGATTATACCCTGCCCTGGCCCTACGACAACTCAGACTGGCCACAGCCCTCCTGCAACCCTTCATGGATGTGCTTTATAGCTAAAAGTTTAACCAGTGCAGCCTGATTCTCAGCTGATTTCAAGGGTGTGTCTCTGATGATGTAGTCAACTGAGAACTCATAAAATCCAACTTCTGAGTTCAGAAGTACGCACCAAAATATTCTGTTGGGTTGCATTAAAGGAAAAGTAGGCTTGGGCTAAACTAGGGACTAAAATTGTTTTGCACATTAATACTAGAATTAAAAATATGTAGTGATGATGATGTAGTCCATAGCACCTTTAAAGCTGTAGAGGCCCATGTATGTAAGACTCTTCGTTCCCTCAGTTACACTTGTCTGAATGTCCATCCAGTGTTTGTGAGTCGATTTCTTTGAGCTTTTGGTTCTCTATCCACCGTTTGTACTTGGCTCTACTTTTCTTGTATCCAAATCTGGCAATGTCCACCATGAACACCCAGGCTAGTCCATACATGACTACGCCGCCAAGCTTCATAATCAGCGACGTCCTGGGGGACGTGAGCTCACAGTAAAACATCACAGTGCCGACGCCCACACGCACCGTGGCGAACAGCAAGATAAACAGCAGGTCCACAGCATCCCCCAGCAGGCTGTCGTACAGGCCCAGCTGGCGAAGGAACCAGCGGGCCTGCAGCAGGGGATTGGTGATCTCACTGCCAAAGACGACCCCACAGGTCTCACAACCTGACACTCCCATGAGCAGTGCCAGCAGGATACCTAGGATGCTGGCAGCATGGTGGGCCATCATGACGGGGCCCTCGGTGCGGTAGCAGACGCACCAGCCAACATCAAAGAAGAAGTAGCCGAGGCAGACAGCCAGGGCGAAGATCTGCAACTCAGTGTTTTCTGTTCCTGGACAGAAAGGAGGAGTCAGAAATTACAGTAAACCCATTTTCATTGTGAAAAAGGTAAATTTTACTAATGTTTATGTTATAAATTTTGAGTATCCAAAAACTCTTATTGTAGTTTTACATCTGCCCTCTCAGTCCTCTCTCTAGGGCTCTAGCAACAGGTCAGTGTCAGCCAATCAGAAGAGAGGAAGCTCTGAGCCTCTCCTCTGATTGGTTGATTGTCCTCTGTGTGATCCAATATAAATAGAGCAAATTTGGGGTAAAATATTCAGAGAAACCAAATTGTAAAAGTGTTCAATGATGGGTCTAGGTAGGCAGGGCTTGGTGACTGCTTTCTTGTGACATCACAATGTTACAGGAAGTCAAGACAGCTCATTTTAAGGCTGAATACAGGCTGTGTCCATTTCTCCATGAAATAGCTCTTTAATACCTTTACAGAACTGATCTATAATCAAAGATGACATGGAAATCTACCATCATATGCTATGGGATCCTAACCATTTGTAACAGCTCTGTGTTACTGAGCTTGTTTAACCTTCATTGAGGCCAGTAATAGCACTAACTGTTAGTCAAAACATTTGCATTTCTAATGTAGAAATCTGTGGTGCATTTACTGACTTTATATTGTTTTTGTATCTACATTATTTATTTTATGCCACTGACCTGCATGTGTGAAGGGCCAGGGTCCATCTATGAAGACAACGTAGGCTGTCAACAGCACTATGACGACCCCGTGACACAGAGTGACCAGCCGACAGTTCCACTCGGGCCCCCGGTGACTGAAGGTACAGCAGAACAGAAAGTAGAGACACAGCCAGCCAATCAGGCTGAAGATCACCTCCAGTACTGGCATGGCTGTCTGTGAGGAATGATTGAACTGAATTAAGCATCACAGACTCAAATCTGCAGCTTGTTGTCCTTTTTTCTGCATCATGTCAGTGTTAATATTCATGCACATTTAGTTGGAATATACAACTAAAAAGCTTTTAACAAATGCATTATCGCTCTAACTTATTTTGTTATTGAACACAGAGATTTCACTTGGCGCAACACTAGGTTAGTTTGTTGTTTCTTACATTGTTTACCTAAACTAAATGGTATCATACTGGGTTATTTTGACTGTGTACAACACACCAAGTTCAAATTTTACCTCAAAACTGTCAATTATTTGTTGTATAAACAACATAAAGTGCAGGATGTTGTGTAAAGAAGTAATGAATAATCTTATAGTAAAGCAAGTCTTCAGTCTTACAAGGAGAAGTAATAATTATAACTTTTAAAAGCACTTTAGGGATGTAAGTAAAAAAAATAAAAAATAAAATAAAGTCTTACACCAACATGCAGAATTAGCAAGGGTGTAAAATCTCAATAAAAGCCATCTTTTTTCTTTGGCCTTTAATTCAATCATTTTTGTCCTAGTAATTCTTAGTTTGTAACACTATTACAAAAGATATGACAGTGCAAAGTAAACCCCAGCACTCACATACTGTGGATACCTGAACGCCTTGTCTTCTCTCTCAAAATCAGGAAACATGCAGAAAACGACTCCAGCGATCAAGTGCAGCCTCGACCTCCATCACTGTTTACCTCCCATAAAAAGGCAAAGAAAACAAACAGCACCAAAGCTCAGCACATTTCAAATAAACACATGTTCAGTCTGGCAGGATGACAGACATGCCATGTGCCGGCTACTATAGACAGTTATGGGATCCTGTATCCCTTCCCCCTGGATCTCAGACCTGATCCTCTTAAAGGATTACAGTCTCTACTTCTCTGCAGATACCTGCTTTTAGACGGGACAGTGATACAAGGCTACAGACCTGCAGCTGTGATGCCACAATCAAATAAAACTAAAGTCAAGTTTGATTACATCACAGCAGCCCTGATGCCTTTAATAATCACAGATACAAAAATCAGAGCTAATTTCTAAATCCCCTTTGGACTTAAAAAAGTTTGAGATTATAAAAATGATAGTAATATTGGCAGTTAGAATTAATATTGTTTATATAGCCCCTTCCACGGCAGTGTGAAGTTTTACAAAAGCAAAGATGAAAACAAATCCTAACCAGGTGCAAAAACACAACCAGCAAATTAGAAAGCAGAAATATAATAGGATATAATGCCTAAAAAAGTATAAATGAAAATGTGTTTGAACAACAATCAACTGAGAAATTCAACAAACATAGTGAATACAAACCATCAGAGTCCTGAACTGACAGGGTATTAAATGTTGCCTGGTGAAATGGAATGAGGGTCAATGGACACAGAAGGACGTATGGAATTCCTCAGGGTCAACAGTCAAAAATCAGTAATGTAATCAATACTATTACTAATTAATAACGTCAATAATCAGTATTTGTATTGCTAATTTGACCTCATAGTGATGCAATGAATAAAGACGAGGATTCACAAACACTTATCTGCAGCTCACTATGAACACTGTGCTGCGTGTTAAATCATTAAATCATTACTTCCTGCTGCAAAATGGTTAATTTCCATCAGATAGTGAGAGAGTTCAGTTCAGACCAGATTTAGATCAAAAATAATGGTTTTATTCTGTGGGAAATAAACACTGAGCTTTGTCTACAGGTCAGAGAAGAAAGTGTCCTCTGCAGATAACGTCATGCCATCTTAAAGCCTGCAGGGGGCAGACTGTCCACCTGTAAACACACAGGTGAGTGAGTGAATAAACAAGAATGTTAATAAATGTGTGAGTGATTCACGTACGTTGACTGAGTGTGTGGTTAAACTTAAAAAGTTTGCATTTCCCTCTGCTCCGGTACTGCTGGTAAATAACCTGTGAAGCGAAGGTTAGGTCCTCAGCTGACAGTCCTGCAGCATTAACCCACTTGCAGTGGCTCTAATCTGACACAAGAGCAGATTATGGGCCAATCATGGGCAGTTAAATCTCACACTGATATATTCACTCCATCAGTTATGCAAAATATATGACTAGCACAAATCTGACAGAAGATGAGGACAGGAGAGGATTGAGCAGTCTATGCCAACAGTTCAGCACATATATTTTGTACTGAGCCCATTATGGTTATTAGTTGTTATTTTGAATGTGAAAAAATAGACGAACACACATATGTACAAGTAAAAGAATTATTTCTGAACTTATAATAAAACTTTTAAAAGCTAAGCTAGAAATGTTAAAATGTATTGTCATACACATAATTTCGAAGCAGCAGCAGCAGAAGCTGTCATACACTTCGGCCCAGTAGGTGGCGCCATATGTCTGTATATCACCGACAGGAGGAGGAACTGCAGAAGAAGAACATTATTTTCTCTTCCCGTGTCACATTCAGGTAAACAAACACGCGATGATGACATTGAGTTACAGTTGTAGTATTTCGGCTGGTTGGTCTCCGCTCCTGTAGATTTAAGGTAACCCCTTCAGGCGGTTAAACACTTCACGACCCTCGGGTCCAACGGAAACTGAGGTAAGTGCAAAGTCCGGTTCAGTGTCTGCATGTGGGAGCACGAGGAGAAACTGTATTCACAATACTGACCTTTTAAAGTTTCGCTGGATACTATCAAAAAAAGCTTCTCTGACACTTGGTGGTCTCATTTTTTAAGGATAATTTTAAGCCGCTCTCCAATTCGGCATTGACTAGACAAACCAAACCTCATTTGTTTTAGAAGAATTACAAGCTACATCCGACGTGTAGAGTCTTATTCCACATGCTGATGTCAAATCGGAGTGAGCTAACATTAACTTGCTAAATTATGACTGAGTGGTGCTTAGTTAAAATACAAAGCTGGTTTCACAGGTTAGCTGCTTGCCGAATTTATCAGTAGAGCCTCATCACTCTTCTGTATCTTCATAATTTCCCAGTATTTTATATTTAGTGTTAGCAAAACAAAGTTAGCATAAATTTGAGCCTCTGAAAGTGAAATTCTGCACAGGTTGTTGACGACTGTGAAAAGTAAATATTAATATGTATGTAAAGTGTTGCAAGCAGTTGCCCATCTCTGTAATCGGTTTCACCCTGATTTAACTATATCCAATTAAAAATAACTACTAATTGGTAATCAGCAGTGAAATGTATTCAGATATCTTTTACATAAAATTAACTCACAATTAAATCATTCATGTTATTACAGTAACATTGTTGTACATGGGCTTGTATGTGTATTTTATTTTAATTTATTTTTTTTTTTAATTGTTGTTATTAAATATATATATCAACTGCAATTTAAGCCCTTCGTCTACTCTGTCTTATACATATATATATATATATATTTTTTTTTTTACAGGATGGCTTTTTCCAGTATGCGACTGAGCACTCCACACATAAGGACAGGGCTTCAAGTCTGTGGTTATACAACAATCAGAAAAGCGTTCAGACCGCAGGAGAAGAGCAGCAGTGAGCCAGTGTTTCAGTATGTCGGCCAGCACAGAAAGCCCAACCACAAAGTCTTTGTCTGGGGCTTCAGCTTCACTGGCGCTCTGGGTATCCCCAGCTTTGTAGTGCCAGACAGCGGCAGGAAGAAGCCCCGTAAATACCAGCTCACCCCTTACCGCCTGGAGACAGCTGAGCAGGTGAAATCACACCCACACTGGACGCTGTCAGTATGACAAAGTGTCGACTTCAGAAATAGTTTGTAAGGCTGAGCTCCTCCTCTGTTGCAGATCTCCTCTGCTGCCTGTGGTTATGGCTTCACCCTCATTGCCTCCTCCACCAAAGATGCATCCAAGCTGTGGGGCATGGGCCTTAACAAAGACTCTCAGCTTGGCTTCCAACGCACCCAACACAGCCGCCGTAAGAAAAACTGAACCATTGATACAAAAACAAAAATAGTGCTCGCATGAGATCAGTGTTTTTGATTTATATTTTTTTTAGAGTTTATGGAAGTTTAAAATTGAATTATACTTTCATTATCATTCTGTGATCCTGTCTGCCTGTCTGAATATGGGTTGTTGTGTGCACACAGCTACCTCACCTATCACACTGTAGCCCATGCAGTTAGATTCGATTGACAAGTGACAGGTCACAGTAAATGATGATAAATTATTTTCTAGATTTACCAGACATAAACCTCAGACAGTGCAGCAGCTTGCTCCCTTTTTAACAACCCTCTCCCTGTCCCCGATGCCCCATCTGCAGATAAGAGTTATGACTACATCTTGGAGCCGTCACCAGTTGCTCTGCCTCTCGTCGAGCCCCTGAAGACCAGAGTCGTCCAGGTTGCATGTGGCCGGGCTCACTCCCTGGTTCTCACTGATCAAGAGGGAGGTAAGAGACTTGCCTGCCCTACAGCATCACAAGTCCATGGTCAGGGTCTGAGCAGGGTCAAAGAGTTCATCGCAGTTTATAACAAGAGAAAACACTTTGTACTGTGTTGGTGACAAACCACCTGATGCACTGTGTCCTTTTATATCCTCCACTCACCTCCCACTCACAATGATCAAGCAGCTGCTAAATCTCAACTACGAAAAACACCCATTAGGGTTTTCAGTTTCAAAAGAAGCACCTTTTATTTACCATTATCATTACCATTTATCATCTCCAATTACAGACCAGTGTGTATACATATTGTTCATGGAGGTTTGATTTTGTCAAATTGAAGAGTTGCCTATTACACTGGATTTAAAGCCCTGACATGTTTAATCTTAGATGTGCCATTTAATAACCAGACTACGAACTGCAGTTTGTTTTGAAAAAAGTAAATTGCATGTTGTGGAGGAAATGGCAAGTATCATGACTCACCTAGATGTGGACTGTGGCCCAGTGAGAACCTTGACTTTAAAAGGGAACATTTTTCTCACACAGGAAATATGAATAATAGGTCAGGTTAAGCTCAGCAGCTGTTTCTCAGACTCACTTATTGTTTAAAGCAAAAACTTTTTCCACTTTAAAAATGCTTTTATTCTTTGGCAATAAATTTCCTGATAGGGTGAATTAAACTAATACAAATGCAACTGTGTTCAAAAATTCAAAGGATCTCCTCAGTAATTTGACTTTTACTGCAGTCCATGACTGAAGTCAGTCTACACACACACACACACACACACACACACACATTAAAATGTATTGCATTTCACCATAAAAGGTCTAAAACAGAATAGAGGAAGGCTGTATTGATATACTTGATTGGCCAATATACATATAATAATTATTATAACTAATTGCAATATTCAGTATTATAAACCAGTGTAATGGTTTACTGTGCCTTGGTCACAACAAAAATAAAGGAGGGTTAGCAAAACAGCGGAAAAGTGACCAGACTTGCATAGTTCCTGTAGAGTTCCTCTTTAAACTAATCTAGTTCATATCAGTTAAAAATCAGTCAATCATCAAATCAGTTATGCTGACCTGACATGAGCATTATGTATTAAGCTGTCATCAATCAATTAATATACACTAAATATCTGATTGATATTAGTTTGTTCTGTTTGTCTCTCTCTTCAGTTTTCAGCATGGGCAACAATGCGTATGGCCAGTGTGGGAGGAAGATAGTTGAAGATGAAGTCTACAGGTGCGTTGAATTGGTGTTTGCACATAACAGTACAGTGTTGTTGCTGTTTGAGTGTTTCCACATTGTCCACATCATATCACTTAATTTAAAAAAAATATTTCACTGCTTCCTTTATGAAATGCTCCATCAGATGTCATAAACATTATTCAAACCTCCATGTAAAGGTCTGAAAAACACTTGCATTGAAGTGCAGATGTTCGTCTTCTC
This sequence comes from Caranx ignobilis, assembly GCA_021432705.1. NCBI lineage: Eukaryota > Metazoa > Chordata > Actinopteri > Carangiformes > Carangidae > Caranx > Caranx ignobilis. The sequence continues at coordinate 10,265,914 of MU269980.1, read as the reverse complement.
CTTGGAAACACAAACACAGTGATGCATATTCTAAATTGAAGATTTACAGACTCTCAGGTCGCTGCTCCTGAAACTATGATTAATCTTGCAGCTGTTTTGAATTGGATATTGTTTATATTTTGAGTGAAGGCTGAGAGAGAAGGATGTGACCTCTCTCTGGGAGATGCTGCTGTCCTCCGCTGATGGATCGGTCATTTCTCTGTCTCATGTTCAAACAGTGGCAGTCACATCATTCACAGGATGGAGGGCTTCGGCAGCAGGGTCACCCAGGTGAGTGCAGCTTCTTTCTGAACTGTGGTCACACATGGTTTCTGTTGTTCTCTGTCTCTTTCCCTATTTCCTGTACCAGATCTTTAGGTACATACTCGCCCAGACACCGTCTAGCTGCATTACGTTAACACCTGCTCATTGTAGTCATTACATCTAACAGTTGGATTTTGGATCATTCTTGTTGATGTTGATGTTGAAAATATGTAAATAATTAAAACAAAAAGAAAAGTAGTAAAATACAAGAGAATAAATTAAAAGCCAAGTTAGATAAATAGGTTTTCGACTGTTCTACATGCTGCTCTTGGTAGCATAAAATGTGAGAGGTGGTTAATATAAAACCACTGAGAATCCACAATGTAGATGTTCTGTATGTAGATATAAGGTAAGATCAGGCTTTATTTAAACTTTCATGGCAAAACAAGAATAATAATGGAAAGCTAAAAATAAGATATAGATGTATACATACTTTCATGTAAATATAAAGTGTCCTGAGGTATAAACGTAAAGTCTGACGATGCTCCTCTTGTCTTCCAGGTGGCATGTGGGCAGGACCACAGCCTCTTCCTCACTGAGACAGGGAAAGTGTTTGCATGTGGATGGGGAGCAGACGGACAGACAGGTCAGTGTACTTCAGACAAGAGGGACAGTCAGCCCCCCACCTCACCACCACCACCACCACCCACCAACCAACCACCAAACCCTTAACCTTGAAAGCTAGATTAAAAATGTCCTCTAGTTCACCACAGGAACCATTTCAGCCACACAGACACAGTGCAGCAACAGCCAACTACTAAATGTGTTGGGTTAACAATACCAAACTAATTATATATTATTATTATTATATTATATAAAACCTTTATCAGTGTGGTTGAGATCTTTTGCCAGAGATTTGACAACAGCTGGAGGAACAAATCAAGCAAGCAACAAAAGCAGCTTCAAATATCTAATCTAATACTCCAAACTTAATAATGCATTAACGCAAATTCTTTTTAATGGCACAAATTTTTATGATATGCAATCAAATGTCTGAATGTCAGAAATGAATTTATGCCTGATAATTTGAAGAGTTAACTTGAATATAACCTGTTTTGATTGTTGTTGTGTCTCGGTGTCCTTCCAGGTCTGGGACACCACAGCATCAGCTCCACTCCAGTGGAAGTGGGCGGGGACCTGGCCGGCGTGGAGGTGCAGCAGGTCAGCACTTATGGTGACTGCAGCCTGGCTGTGTCCAGAGAGGGGCAGCTGTTTGGGTGGGGCAACTCTGAATACCTGCAGCTGGCGTCGGTCACTGAGACGACACAGGTGAGGGGAATTAACATCTGTAGAGAGGGAACTGATACTAACACAGAGAAACAGACACAAGACACATAAGATATGATGTGATTTTGTGTAACTCATAGGGCCTGCGCAGCCAGTTTTATTTTATTTTAATGTTGGCTATCAATGATTATGAAACTAGATAATCAAAGTCAAGCAACTGAATTGATTTCATTGATCTGAATGTATGAATTCCAGCATGAAGAGAGTCACAACATCGCAGAGGAGCAAACACCAAATACCACTTATACTCGATAAACGCATAATGTTTGAGAATTAAAGAGGAACCAGCAGCAGCAACAGTTATTCACCAAACTCACGTTAATCTTTCCTTCACCTTTCAGATCAACTCTCCTCGACTTCTTCCTCTGAGCGGCTGTGGGCGGGTGGTTCAGGCAGCGTGTGGAGGGACGCAGGTGGCCATCCTCAACGGTCAGTTCACACACATGCACATACACCTGAGAGCAGTGTGTGGACACTGTGGGTAATAAAGTGAGTCTGTGTGCTGCCTCATGGTGGCATCACAGCTCACACTTCTCTCTTGACAAGCTTTTTAAGGAAAGTGTTTTGTTTTTTAATCCACACGTCTTCCTTTTTGACCCAGTAACTAGAAAATCACAAACCATTCCAGGTACAAGTGGGTGAAATTAGAAAATGGAGTTTTTACTTAACCAGATACAGATGATGGTGTGGTGTGTGTGTGTTTTTTTTTTTTTTTTTATAATGAGTCAACCAGCAGCCTAATTTCCCATAACAGCCTCTGCAGTCATCGAAGGGACTATTTTAAGGAAGTGTTATTGTTCTCCCCTTTTCAAAAATTGGAGGGCCGTGCATTTATCAAGTGTCTCAGAGCAGGAAATTACCTCTAACAGACCAAAACGTCTCAGTGGCACATTTTGTTTCTACTTTTAGGCTTAAAATCAAAAAAAAAAAAAAAAAAAATCTAAACTGTTTTGCGTTTTTAAAATATATATATATATATATATATATATATATATATATATATATATATATACAGTCATGGAAAAAATTATTAGACCACCTTGTTTTCTTCAATTTCTTGTTAATTTTAATGCCTGGCTCAACTAAAGGTACATTTGTTTGGACAATTATAATGATAACAACAAAAATAGCTCATGAGAGTTTAATTCAAGAACTAAGAACTATTTATTTTCCATGGTTTTCTTGATAATAACCAAAATTACTGAAATTCTTACATCAATAGCTATGGCATTGTACCGCCAAAAACACTACTTTTAAGCATTCCATGTTTTCTTTTCTGTTTGCTTTAAACACATGATACACACAAGAGTTAATACTTGATTGCATAACCATTGTTTTTGATGACTGCAGCCATGCGTCTTGGCATGCTCTCCACCAGCTTCTGACATTGTTCTGCTGTCACAGCAGCCCATTCCTGTTGGACAAATTCAAACAAATTTTCTTTGTTTTTGGCTTGTGGTTCTCCATCTTGAGTTTGATGATTTTCCACAGGTTTTCAATTGGATTAAGATCTGGTGATTGAGCAGGCCAAGGCATGGTGCGAATGTTGTGGTTCTCCATCCAGGCTTTAACTGACCTTGCCGTGTGGCAAGGGGCATTGTCTTGTTGGAAAATCCAGTCATTCGAGGCAGGAAAGAGTTTTCCAGCTGATGGAAGAAGACTGTTTTCAAGGGTAGTCCTGTACATGACCTGGTTCATTCGGCCTTCACACAATTGCATTTGCCCTGTTCCACTCAGACTGAAACAACCCCAGATCATGACTGATCCACCCCAATGTTTTACTGTAGGGGCAAGACAGTCTGGGTTGTAAGCTTCTCCAGGCTTCCTCCTAACCAGTAAGTTGGCTGGAGTGGGCATCAATTCAAAATTGGATTCATCACTGAAGAGAACCTTAGCCCAATCATCAACAGTCCAATCCTTGTGGTCTCGAGCAAAGAGTAACCGGCCTTCCTCTGCCTTTCATTGATGAAGGGCTTCTTGCGTGCTCTGTGTGACTTCAAACCAGCTTCAACAAGTCGGTTTCGAACTGTCCTTGCCGAACAGGTCACATTTCTCGACAGTGCCCACTCATTTTTAAGGTCCCTGGAGGTCTGACGACGATTCCTGACACAGGAATGGATGAGTGCATGGTCATCTCGTGGGGTAGAAAGACGTTTCCTGCCACGGCCAGGTAGCACTTTGGTAGTGCCATGTTCAGCTTGTTTTTTTTTGTTGTAATGAACGGCTGTCTTGGAGATCTTCAGTTTTTTCGCTACCTGTCTCTCACTCATGCCAATTTCCAGCAGTGCCAAGATGGCTGCCTTTGTGGCTTCACATAATTCTTTTGTTTTAGGCATTATGTGAAAGCTGACAACTTCTGAGTTGTGCTACAGATTGAATGTAAGCAGGAAACCACTCTAGGCCTTTGCATGTGCAGTGCTGCTTGTGACATGAAATGGCCTCTTATATACCCTGGGAATCAATTAAGCTTAAGAATGTCAAATAGGACATAAAGTATTATGTGACCAGCTGCATTTTTTGTTGTGTTCATTGTATTATACGTTTAGTGGTACCAGATATTAGAATGAACAAGAAATTGAAGAAAACAAGGGTGGTCTAATAATTTTTTCCATGACTGTATATATATATATATATATACACACACATATATATATATATATATATATATATATATATATATACATACATACATACATACATACATACATATATATATATATATATATTATATATATATATATATATATATATATATATATATATATATATATATATATATATATATATATATACATACATATATATATATATATATAACAATGTGAAGGTGTCTAACAAACCAGAGTCCAGATATTGTACATACTATTTCTAATTGTAAGATGTACAATCGATATATATGTTAAAGTGGTTTGTCAATGTTTACTGATGGTGGTCAACAGAATTGTCAATATGAGATTGCAGATATTCAGATATTTTTCAGATATTTTTCAGATTTTTGAACATATCATTTAATTTAACCAGGTTGGTAAAGTTGTATTGAGTCTCAACTGACCATAGACAGAGTCTTTAGACCCACACACAAAGATCCACTGTCTAATATTTCATGCTGCAGAACTAATCATGCCGAGGATGAACCCTACTTCCCTTCAGCGCCACCAGCAGGTCAGGATTTGCAAAAAATGTCTGAACATCTGCTGGATGGACTGATGTGAAGATGTGATGGTTCTCTGTTGAACCAAAGGACGAATCATTCATTATCAGCTTTTCCTCTGGTGACGCCATGAGGGGACACAGTTGTGTGTTTTTTTTTTGTTTTTTTTTTTTTTGTATTGGAATAGCTCAAATGGATTACCATTAAATGAGCTGCACACATTTATGTTCCCCTCTGGATGGATTGTAATAAGAGTGATCATCCTCTGACTTTCTCTCTAGAATCATCAAGTGGTCCAAATGTCAATTTGTCCAATACTTTAGTTTGTGGCTTAATGTCTGTAGAGCTAATGAGATTTCCTGCAGCCTCAGCTTCATTCTGCTTTTACCCAGCTTTTTTATTCATGTTTTCAGCTTTTGTTTCACCATATAAATATCAGCCTGACTCTGTGCATGTTTTCAGAGCAAGGAGAGGTGTTTGTTTGGGGATATGGCATTCTGGGAAAAGGTCCAAAGCTCTCAGAATCCTCCACCCCAGAGATGATCCCCCCGACGCTGTTCGGACGCTCAGAGTTTAACCCCTCGGTGGCCGTCACCAGGATTAGGTGTGGACTCCACCACTTTGCTGCAGTAACAGGTGAGGATATTTGTCTCAGGAAGAACAAACTCTTAATATAACTCCACTCATCGAAGGCCACACGTAATGATGAGATCTCTGTGTCAGATCACCATGGTTACTGATGGCACTCACCGCTTTCAGCTTTTTAGATATCGTCTCTATTTTTCCTCTCCTGAGCTTTTTATTTTTTCTTTCCATCAGGGATAAAAGATGAAAGTCATAAACCACAAAGTCGTTCAGTCTCATCCAGTTTAAAGCTCTAAAGCTGAGCTACAGGTGTCTGGGGAGGCAATTTACTGTTGACTCAGGTAGTTCAGGCTGTTTATGGCACTGAGTGAAAAAGTCAATTTTTCATCAGGACCGAAAGAGGATGACGTGAAGAGTCAAGGAGCGACTGAAAAGCCTCTTTTTATCGGTCACAGTCAGACTTCTCTTTGTTCTTCTCTGTATTTTGAATGTTCTGTTTTCTGAAATTTAAATAAATAATTGTTTTTTTGCTTTTAGTCACTGGTAAAAAGTAGATTTGATGTTTTCCTTGAATTTCATTGGAAATTTCATAGAATTTCATTGTATTTATTGCACCTCTAACTGAAACGCACCGATCACCAGCCTTTAATTTCTCCAGCCCTGTATGACTGCAGCCTTTTCAGACTCAAAAATAGATAGTATTCAAAATATTCTTGCAATAACCATTTGGACCTTTCAAGTTAATGTGATGATTCACTTTTAGAAACAACTAGACTTGGTATTCTTGTCTTTCTGTTGTGCCCCACAGCCGCCATAACAGTTGCCATGGTATCCGTTGTGTGCAATCCAGTCATGCACACAACAATACATTTATATCTTATTAGTTTAATGTGATTCTACCTTGTTGTCTTTGTATTGTCTACAAAAAATCTTTTGGGATGTGTTTACTGTCAGACAGATTTTATTCTGTTAGTTTGTCAAGAATATTTTTTGCAAAGAGAGACAAAAGCAGGAATGTCATGAATCTAGGTTCTTCTTCTTCTTCTTCTTCTTCTTCTTCTTATCATTATTATTATTATCTTTTAAAAAAAATTTAGATTTAATCATACTGTGTGACTTGTCCTATTAAAAGGTAGAAGCTGTATGAGGCTGCAGCTGCTCTGTGCTCACACTCAGCAGGTGCTCGCCCTTATGGTGCCCTGATGGTGCCCTGATGGTTTGATGGTTGCGTTACAGATCGAGGCGAACTCTTTGTCTGGGGGAAGAATGTCAGAGGTTGTTTGGGCATCGGCAGTCGAGATGACCAGTACTTCCCATGGCGGGTAAGACAACACTGATTCAATATTAGTCAAACGCAGAGGCTGATGCACTGTGGAGAGGAAAAGGAGGCCGTCTGTGAGCTTTTGTTTTTTCAAAATAAAGTGCTCACTCTGTTTTCACAACCATGTTTCTTCATATAGGTGTTATTAATAGAAAAAGAAAAGGTTTGCCCTTTTCTAGTCATTTTTATTTATTTTATTGACATTTTCCAGGAGTTTACATCTTAGGCCACTTTGAAGAATAAAAGTTATTTACTATTCAACAGCAAAATGTGAAGCCTCAAATACAGGAGGTGAATCATGTTTGTGGGATTGTTGCAAGTAAATGTGTGTTTATACACCAGCCTGTCCCTGTGACCATTATACCATACAACTCTACATACTGTATTTAATTTTTCTCATATATTATACTAAAGTAAGTCTTATATTTAGTCCAACCCCTCTTTGGTTGGACTCAAGTCCTGGAGCAAGATATTGTACCCAGAATGACTCCCAAGTATCACCAGTGTGTGAATGTGTGTGTATATCAGGAAAAAGTGTTATATTAAACATCAAACATTTAATATATATTCATATATGAATGTTTGTGAATGTGTGTGTTAAGTGCTTTGAGTGGTACATTTCTTCAAAACAGTGTGTGAGTTTGATAAGCTAACCTCTACCTGTTTGTCCCCTGTGGATGTTTCCTGTCAGAGTTTCACAGACTTGCATTAGCACATCCCCTCAAGACATATTAACACTCCATGAAGGTGTTGCACTCTCTGTCCTCTGTGTGGCACAGTGTGAAATTTCTTCGTCACCTTTAGACGATTTCACAGGGCCAGCAACAAACAACAAATGCACCAGGTTTCCTGTTACTGCGTCTGGAACTGAACCAGGTGAGCTGAGCTGTTTCTCTCTGTGGTCGTCTCTCAGGTGACGGTGCCCGGTCAGGTGGTGGATGTAGCCTGTGGGGTGGACCACATGGTGGCGCTGGTGAAGTCCCTCCTGTGAGCTCCCGTCCTTCCCAGTCTGCACATGAAAAGGCTGGATGCATGGCTGAGCCCTCTACTCCTCTTTCTCCTTCTCCTCCTCCTCCTCACTAACCCCCGCAGACCCCCGGGCGCCTCAGGGAGCTGATCAGGGGCCGCTCTGGAGTCTTGCAGCCAGCTGCTCTCCACAGGCGATGGACCCTTGCGTCCCTCCATCCTGTGGTGACGTCAAGCAGCGAAGCAGAGCAGGCGATCCTGCAGCAGAGTCACCAACACGGTTCATGACCATCACACAGGACACATATCGAAGGATGGTATCATCACAACCGCAGCAGAAATGATTAGTCAGTCGATGGATGAATTGCTTTTTTCTAAACAAATATGGTGAAGAAATGCAAAACAGTTAAGAGCTGCTGGTTTTCTCAAATTGTAAACTGGATTCTCTGACTATTAGACTCATTTGGACACATTTCACTGTTTACTGACAGTTTATAGACTAAACTGCACAGATGATGTAACACTGTATAATAACTACACACTATTAATACTCAATTCATAATCAATAATAACCACATTAATACTAATTAAATCTAAATCATCTTATGTGTAAGTGTTGCATCAGTGTTTATCATTTACTCATACTATAAATGATCTTAGGAACCACTGTCACCTCCCAAATAACTTGTTTGTAATTGATATAATACTGGATTTATATATAAGTATAAAAATATAGATCACTTTATTAATCCATAGTTAAACAACTGTGTTTATGAATTACATTATAATCAATATCAGTATGGGAAAAATGCTTTATAAATTATGAATTAAGTATATCATAATGCTTAACAGATGGCTGATAATTGTAGTTATTATAAAGTGTTACTAAAAAAAAAATCATTAATAACAATTATGCTAATGCAGTGTCCAACAAGTTAATCTCAGAACGAAAAATGTAAAAACTGATTTAAATGGAGACCAAAGCTATGGAAATAGTCAACAGTTTGGGTAACACTGGACCAGTTGGAGGAAACGGGTTTTGAAGAAGTTTTACATGTACTTGTGTCATCATTTGTGTAAGATCGTTGCAGTGACCAGAGGAAAACTACAAACATGGCATCCTGATGAAAGGATAGATAGCTGCTTTGATGTTTTTCAGTAAAATTCATCTCCACATCTGTGACTTTAGAGTTGTGATGATGAAGGAAGAACTTTTAATCCTGTATGTGTTAACATTAGGTCTTGTTGGTGTTCATTTGTTTCTTTAAAATTCACCATATATACAGAGAAAATGTTAAACTAAATATGCAAATGTCAAAATAAATATATTTTTATCTGCTATTTCAGTGGTTTATTGATAAAAACTGTCTGTCCTAAATCCTAATCAGTTCATTGAAACTCTCTAATTATGGGCAAAACATGTTTGATTAGTTCAGTTACAATATTAGATAATGACTGTATTGCTGTAAATATAGATGATGAGAGTGAGTTAACTGCAGTAATTTCTACAGTACAGTGGTTGTAGTCTATGAATTGAGTGTATTATTCAGGGTTTTGCCTTTTACTAACAATAAGAATTAAGGTTAGTTAATTTAGCTATGTCGTGTAGGTCTGCACACTAAAAAGGAAATCAAGTCAACACAATTTCAAACACTTAAATTAATTTCTGTGTTGCTGTTACAGAGTCTGAGTACTGAGTATTTCTGTCAGTGACACTCCCTGGAAATCAACAACTGCTTTCAGAACAGTGTTGCTATTTTCCTTTCAATTACCATCAAATTAATTGGTAACTTTCAAGAAATAATTAGGAAATAATGGACCTGGAATACAAAGCGTCACCCAATTATTATTCTGAATTATCTCCACACTCTGCTGCCTGTAACTGTGATTTACTGATATTAACCTGAACAGCTTGATTGTGTACAGTGACTGTAGCTGAGGTCGGTGCTGTTGTTGCTGTTCTCTCTCCATTGAGCTCCTGTATTTTGAACCATTCATCATTGTGACAAGTCGAGGGTCCTCTGAGAGTATGGAAATGTATTTATGACAAAACTACTCAGTGAGCACAAAACATACAACCTGAGATAAGTCTGCACGACACAGTACGAGTGTGATTTGATTTATAGAGGATTTGAGAATTGCAGGGTAGTTTAGAGGCTTCTTTATCTCATGAATGTGGCTTGTAGATCAATAAACGTTTTATTCAGTTCTCTTTGAGTTTAGTGAGCAGAAAACTCTCACTGCTTACTCTGATCTGCTCACTCGTAAATAAGTTAAATAACCCCCCTGAGTTTTTTTTTTTTTTTTTTTTTTTTTTTTAAACCATTAGCAGTGTTACAGAGGTACATTTTAACAGGTTGTGTTTTGTTTGTGTTCAAGCTCCAAAGTGGGTTTTGTGCCATACCATTGATAGATAATCAGTGGAGATTACAGCTGCAACACAGCCAGCAAACAATAAAGGTCACATAGTATAAAAGTAAATGTCCATGTGTAGTGTGATTATAAAGTGGCTCTACTCATACTGTGATCAAGCATCAAAGCCTCAGAAGCCTACAAATCCACACAGCCTGTATTCAGAATCTGAGGCTTGAAACCAGCTGTCAGGGCTTCCTGTAACTTTGTGATGTCACAGTCACCAATCCCCACCCACCATCCTGAAATCTCCTCTTTTTTTTTTTTTTTTTATCAGATCAAAAAGAGCCGGCCCAGGGCCTCATGTCCTCTGATTGGCTGGGGCAAACTCTTGTCACTAGAGCTGAAGCCTGAGAGAAGAGAACTACACTGATCATTTTTGGTTTCTGAAAACAACCGACCTCTTTAGAAATATATAATAGACTTTGATTTAAATAATTCACAATTCAAAATTTTAAAATGGTTTTCAATATATTTTCTGCAGAATAAGATGTACTGTCTCTCAAACGTCAGGGATGCACAGAATGTGTGAATGTTAACACTTTGTTGGTTGACGCAAAAACTCCACAGGGCACCTTTAAGTAATTTTCCACAAAGCCTTTTGATGTTTGAATCGTTTATCAAGCCTTGTGTTACACCCAAACACCTCATTCTTATCATTTGCATTAAACTTGTTTGCTGACTTATTCACAATCCAAGCCCATCTTACTGGAATTATCTGGAGCTTTCAGTTGTATCACAGTAAGAGAGACATCTTTGAACTGATGGCACAGGGAGGAGAGAGGCTCCTCTTTCCGCTGGAGGATTTTGATATGTAACTTTAATTGTAGGGAGTGGGAACTGAGACATAAGCAAAGACCTTTACTGACAAGCCAGTGAGCTGCGAAGTGGAACTGTGGGGGATTATGTAAGAAGAAAGATGATCAGAAGGGGAAACACTAACATACCATATCTGCTCCTTTAACCCTGCTCTGCAGAGAGCGTTTCTGCAGCTGGAGCAGACTGGACTCCTCCCTGAAGGGAGCTGAAGCAAAGAAAAGGTGGTGTGTGGAGGGAAACAAGGACCTGGCTGTTCTCTGCTTTGTTTACTCAGGTCAAATAATACAGACAACTGATATACCTGCAGTCTTCCCTGCTGTCGTCCCTTTGCTGCAGGTAGGAGCTGGTGAGAGAGGGATCACCAGGGTCCAGGCCAGAAGGGAAGGTGTGTACTGAATGTGTGTTTTACATTTACAGCTACAGTTCAAATAACAACACTAAAGCTGCATAATATGAAAGAGGTAAAAAAAAAGATTTTGAGCTATTTGGTTGAAGGTTTCGCTGAAATGATCAACACTCCAAAGCTATTGAGCAAATATAAACCAAATATAAACCAACCTTCTTCCTCAGTTCAGCAGACTCAGGCATTCTGCAGCTACAGCCAATTGCCTCTGTATGATCAGAAGCTATGACTAATAAGAGAAAATGTGCTTTATTATCATGAAGTATCTTTGTGTTGTTATAATTCTGTCACATCTGGACTCAGCTGCTCAGAATTTCTGACTTTTTTTTCCTCACAGATTCTTAGTTTTATCCCAAAATTTCTGACTTTTTTTCTCAGGAATTCAGACTTTTTTCTCAGAAATTCAAAGTTTCATCTCAGAATTTCTCACTTTTTTTCTCAGAGTTTCTGACGTTTTTTCTCAGAATTTGTTACTTCTTTTCTCAGAATTTCAGACTTTTTTGTCAGAAATTCTTAGTTTTATCCCAGAATTTCTGACATTTTTTCGCAGGATTTCTGACTTTTTTCTCAGAATTTCTCACTTTTTTTCTCAGAAATTCAAAGTTTTATCTCAGAATTTCCCCCTTTTTTTTCTCAGAAATTCTTAGTTTTATCCCAGAATGTCAGACTTTTTTTCTCAGGATTTCTGACTTTTTTTTCTCAGAAATTCACACGTTTTTCTCAGAAATTCTTCGTTTTATCCCAGAATTTCATAATTTTTTTCTCAGAATTTCTAACTTTTTTTTCTCAGAAATTCTTAGTTTTATCCCAGAATTTCTGACAGTTTTTCCCAGGATTTCTGACATTTTTTCTCAGGATTTCTTACTTTTTTTCTCAGAAATTCTTTGTTTTATCCCAGAATTTCTGACATTTTCCCTCAGGATTTCTGACTTTTTATCTCGAATTTCTTACTTTTTTTTCTCAGAAATTCAGACTTTTTTCTCAGAATTTCTGACTTTTTTTCTTAGAAATTCAGACTTTTTTCTCAGAAATTCAAACTTTTATCTCAGAATTTCTCACTTTTTTCCCTCAGGATTTCTGACTTTTTTTTCCCTCAGAATTTCTTACTTTTTTTCTCAGAAATTTTTAGTTTTATCTCAGAGTTTCTGACTTTTTTTCTCAAAATTTCTTACTTTTTTTCTCAGAAATTCAGACTGTTTTCTCAGAAATTCAAACTTTTATCTCAGAAATTCAGACTTTTTCCTCAGAAATTCAAACTTTTATCTCAGAATTTCTCACTTTTTTTCTCAGGATTTCTGACTTTTTTTTCTCAGAATTTCTTACTTTTTTTTCTCAGAAATTCTTAGATTTATCTCAGAGTTTCTGACTTTTTTTCTCAAAATGTCTTACTTTTTTTTCTCAGAAATTCAGACTTTTTTTCAGAAATTCAAAGTTTTATCCCAGAATTTCTCACTTTTTTTCCTCAGAAATTCTTAGTTTTATCCCAGAATGTCAGACTTTTTTTCTCAGGATTTCTGACTTTTTTTCTCAGAAATTCCCACTTTTTTCTCAGAAATTCTTAGTTCTATCACAGAATTTCTGACATTTTATCCCAGAATGTCAGACTTTTTTTTCTCAGGATTTCTTACTTTTTTTTCTCAGAAATTCACACTTTTTTCTCAGAAACTCTAAGTTCTACCACAGAATTTCTGACATTTTATCCCAGAATGTCAGACTTTTTTTCTCAGGATTTCTTACTCTTTTTTCTTAGAAATTCACACTTTATTTCTCAGAAATTTCAAGTTTTATCTCAGAATTTCAGACTTTTTTCCTCAGAAATTCTTAGTTTTATCACAGAATTTCTGACAGTTTTTCTCAGGATTTCTGACTTTTTTTTTCTCAGAATTTCTGACTTTTTTTCTCAGAAATTTTTAGCTTTATCTCAGAATTTCACACTTTTTTCTCAGAAATTCAGACTTTTTTCTCAGAAATTCTCAGAGTTTCTGACTTTTTTTCTCAAAATTTCTTACTTTTTTCCTCAGAAATTCTGACTTTTTTCTCAGAAATTCAAAGTTTTATCTCAGAATTTCTCACTTTTTTTCCTCAGAAATTCCTCGTTTTATCCCGGAATGACAGACTTTTTTTCTCAAGATTTCTGACTTTTTTCTCAGAAATTCCCACTTTTATCTCAGAAATTCTTAGTTCTATCACAGAATTTCTGACATTTTATCCCAGAATGTCAGACTTTTTTTCTCAGGATTTCTTACTTTTTTTCTCAGAAATTCACACTTTTTTTTCTCAGAAATTCCAAGTTTTATCTCAGAATTTCGGACTTTTTTTCTCAGAAATTCTTAGTTTTATCACAGAATTTCTTACATTTTTTCTCAGGATTTCTGACTTTTTTTTCTCAGAATTTCGGACTTTTTTTCTCAGAAATTTTTAGCTTTATCTCAGAATTTCACACTTTTTTCTCAGAAATTCAGACTTTTTTCTCAGAAATTCTTAGTTTTATCTCAGAGTTTCTGACTTTTTTTCTCAAAATTTCTTACTTTTTTTCTCAGAAATTCTGACTTTTTTCTCAGAAATTCAAAGTTTTATCTCAGAATTTCTGACATTTTCTCTCAGGATTTCTGACTTTTTTTTCTCAGAATTTCTGACTTTTTTTCTCAGAAATTTTTAGCTTTATCTCAGAATTTCTTATTTTTTTCTCAGAAATTCACACTTTTTTCTCAGAAATTCTTAGTTTTATCTCAGAATTTCTTACTTTTTTCTCAGAAATTCAGACTTTTTTCTCAGAAATTCTTAGTTTTATCTCAGAAATTCAGACTTTTTCCTCAGAATTTCTCACTTTTTATTCCTCAGAAATTCAGACTTTTTCTCAGAAATTCAAAGTTTTATCTCAGAATTTCTCACTTTTTTCCTCAGAAATTCTTAGTTTTATCCCAGAATGTCAGACTTTTTTTCTCAGGTTTTCTGACTTTTTTTCTCAGAAATTCACACTTTTTTTCTCAGAAATTCTTAGTTTTATCTCAGAATTTCTTACATTTTTTCTCAGGATTTCTGACTTTTTTTTCTTAGAATTTCGGACTTTTTTTCTCAGAAATTTTTAGCTTTATCTCAGAATTTCTTATTTTTTTCTCAGAAATTCTTAGTTTTATCCCAGAATGTCAGACTTTTTTTTCTCAGGTTTTCTGACTTTTTTTCTCAGAAATTCACATTTTTTTCTCAGAAATTCTTCATTTTATCCTAGAATTTCTTAATTTTTTTCTCAGAATTTCTTACTTTATTTTCTCAGAAATTCACACTTTTTTCTCAGAAATTCTGAGTTTTATCCCAGAATTTCTGACATTTTTTCCCAGGATTTCTGATTTTTTTTTCTCAGAAATTCAGACTTTTTTTCTCAGAAATTCTTACTTTTTTTCTCAGAAATTCTTAGTTTTATCCCAGAATTTCTGACATTTTTCTCAGGATTTCTGACTTTTTTTCTCAGAATTTCTTACTTTTTTCTCAGAAATTCAGACTTTTTTCTCAGAAATTCTAAATTTTATCTCAGAATTTCAGACTTTTTTCTCAGAAATTTCAAGTTTTATCTCAGAATTTCTGACTTTTTTTCTCAGGATTTCAGACTGTTTTTTCTCAGAAATTCTTAGTTTTATCCCAGAATTTCTGACATTTTTTCTCAGGATTTCTGACTTTTTTTCTCAGAATTTCTTACTTTTTTCTCAGAAATTCTGACTTTTTTCTCAGAAATTCTAAATTTTATCTCAGAATTTCAGACTTTTTTCTCAGAATTTCTCCCTTTTTCTCAGAAATTCATAGTTTTATCTCAGAATTTCAGACTTCTTTCTCAGGATTTCTGCCTTTTTTCCTCAGAAATTCACACTTTTTTCTCAGAAATTCAAACTTTTATCTCAGAAATTCTGGGTTTTATCCCAGAAATTCAAACTTTTATCTCAGAATTTCTCCCTTTTTTTCCTCAGAAATTCTTAGTTTTATCCCAGAGTATCAGACTTTTTTTCTCAGGATTTCTGACTTTTTTTCTCAGAAATTTACACTTTTTTCTCAGAAATTCTTAGTTTTATCACAGAATTTCTGACATATTTTCCCAGGATTTCTGACTGTCTCAGAATTTCTAACTTTTTTCTCAGAGATTCTTACTTTTTTTCTCAGAAAGTTTTAGTTTTATCTCAGAATTTCTTACTTTTTTTTCAGAAATTCAGACTTTTTTCTCAGAAATTCTTAGTTTTATCCCAGAATATCAGACTTTTTTTGTCAGGATTTCTGACTTTTTTTTCTCAGAAATTTTTAGCTTTGTCTCAGAATTTCTTATTTTTTTCTCAGAAATTCAGACTTTTGTCTCAGAAATTCTTAGTTTTATCTCAGAAATTCAGACTTTTTTCTCAGAATTTCTCACTTTTTATTCCTCAGAAATTCAGACTTTTTCTCAGAAATTTTTAGTTTTATCTCAGGATTTCTTACTTTTTTTCTCAGAAATTCACACTTTTTTCTCAGAAATTTCAAGTTTTATCTCAGAATTTCTCACTTTTTTTCCTCAGAAATTCTTAGTTTTATCCCAGAATTTCTGACTTTTTTCTCAGGATTTCAGACTTTTTTTTCTCAGAAATTCTTAGTTTTATCCCAGAATTTCTGACATTTTTTCTCAGGATTTCTGACTTTTTTTCTCAGAATTTCTTACTTTTTTCTCAGAAATTCACACTTTTTTCTCAGAAATTCTAAATTTTATCTCAGAATTTCAGACTTTTTTCTCAGAAATTCTGACTTTTTTCTCAGAAATTCTAAATTTTATCTCAGAATTTCAGACTTTTTTCTCAGAAATTCATAGTTTTATCTCAGAATTTCAGACTTCTTTCTCAGGATTTCTGACCTTTTTTCCTCAGAAATTCACACTTTTTTCTCAGAAATTCACTTTTATCTCAGAAATTCTGGGTTTTATCCCAGAAATTCAAACTTTTATCTCAGAATTTCTCCCTTTTTTTCCTCAGAAATTCTTAGTTTTATCCCAGAGTATCAGACTTTTTTTCTCAGGATTTCTGACTTTTTTTCTCAGAAATTCACACTTTTTTCTCAGAAATTCTTAATTTTATCCCAGAATTTCTGACATTTTTTCCCAGGATTTCTGACTGTCTCAGAATTTCTTACTTTTTTCTCAGAGTCCTTACTTTTTTTCTCAGAAAGTTTTAGTTTTATCTCAGAATTTCTTCCTTTTTTTCTCAGGTTTTCTGACTTTTTTTTCTCAGAAATTCACATTTTTTTCTCAGAAATTCTTCATTTTATCCTAGAATTTCTGACATTTTTTCCCAGGATTTCTGATTTTTTTTCTCAGAAATTCAGACTTTTTTTCTCAGAAATTCTTACTTTTTTTCTCAGAAATTTTTAGTTTTATCTCAGGATTTCTTACTTTTTTTCTCAGAAATTCACACTTTTTTCTCAGAAATTTCAAGTTTTATCTCAGAATTTCTCACTTTTTTTCCTCAGAAATTCTTAGTTTTATCACAGAATTTCTGACTTTTTTTCTCAGGATTTCAGACTTTTTTTTCTCAGAAATTCTTAGTTTTATCCCAGAATTTCTGACTTTTTTTCTCAGGATTTCTGACTTTTTTCTCAGAATTTCTTACTTTTTTCTCAGAAATTCACACTTTTTTCTCAGAAATTCTAAATTTTATCTCAGAATTTCAGACTTTTTTCTCAGAAATTCATAGTTTTATCTCAGAATTTCAGACTTCTTTCTCAGGATTTCTGACCTTTTTTCCTCAGAAATTCACACTTTTTTCTCAGAAATTCACACTTTTATCTCAGAAATTCTGGGTTTTATCCCAGAAATTCAAACTTTTATCTCAGAATTTCTCCCTTTTTTTCCTCAGAAATTCTTAGTTTTATCCCAGAGTATCAGACTTTTTTTCTCAGGATTTCTGACTTTTTTTCTCAGAAATTCACACTTTTTTCTCAGAAATTCTTAGTTTTATCCCAGAATTTCTGACATTTTTTCCCAGGATTTCTGACTGTCTCAGAATTTCTTACTTTTTTCTCAGAAATTCTTACTTTTTTTCTCAGAAAGTTTTAGTTTTATCTCAGAATTTCTTACTTTTTTTCTCAGGTTTTCTGACTTTTTTTTCTCAGAAATTCACATTTTTTTCTCAGAAATTCTTCATTTTATCCTAGAATTTCTGACATTTTTTCCCAGGATTTCTGATTTTTTTTTCTCAGAAATTCAGACTTTTTTTCTCAGAAATTCTTACTTTTTTTCTCAGAAATTTTTTGTTTTATCTCAGGATTTCTTACTTTTTTTCTCAGAAATTCACACTTTTTTCTCAGAAATTTCAAGTTTTATCTCAGAATTTCTCACTTTTTTTCCTCAGAAATTCTTTGTTTTATCCCAGAATTTCTGACATTTTTTCTCAGGATTTCTGACTTTTTTTCTCAGGATTTCTGACTTTTTTCTCAGAATTTCTTACTTTTTTCTCAGAAATTCACACTTTTTTCTCAGAAATTCTAAATTTTATCTCAGAATTTCAGACTTTTTTCTCAGAAATTCATAGTTTTATCTCAGAATTTCAGACTTTTTTCTCAGGATTTCTGCCTTTTTTCCTCAGAAATTCACACTTTTTTCTCAGAAATTCCCACTTTTATCTCAGAAATTCTGGGTTTTATCCCAGAAATTCAAACTTTTATCTCAGAATTTCTCCCTTTTTTTCCTCAGAAATTCTTAGTTTTATCCCAGAGTATCAGACTTTTTTTCTCAGGATTTCTGACTTTTTTTCTCAGAAATTTACACTTTTTTCTCAGAAATTCTTAGTTTTATCCCAGAATTTCTGACATTTTTTCCCAGGATTTCTGACTGTCTCAGAATTTCTTACTTTTTTCTCAGAGATTCTTACTTTTTTTCTCAGAAAGTTTTAGTTTTATCTCAGAATTTCTTACTTTTTTTTCAGAAATTCAGACTTTTTTCTCAGAAATTCTTAGTTTTACCCCAGAATGTCAGACTTTTTTTGTCAGGATTTCTGACTTTTTTTTCTCAGAAATTCACACTTTTTTCTTGGAAATTTTAAGTTTTATCTCAGAATTTCTGACTTTTTTTCTCAGAAATTCTTAGTTTTATCTCAGAATTTCTGAGTTTTATCTCAGAATTTCTGAGTTTTATCTCAGAACTTTTGAGTTTTTTTCATCTTCTTTTCTCTGAAATTCAGATTTTTTTTATCTCAGAAATTCTTAGTTTTTTCCTTAGAATTTCTTACTTTTTTTCTCAGAAATTCAGACTTTTTTTCTCAGAAAGTCTTAGTTTTATCTCAGAATTTGTGAGTTTTTTTCTAAAGTCGGAAATTCTAGGGGAAAGAAGTCAAAAATTCTGAGAAAAAAATTAAGAAATTCTGAAAGAAAAAACTCAGAAATTCCAAAAAATTTGAATATTTCTATGAAAAAAGACAAAATTTCTAAGATAAAAAACTCAAATTCTGAGATAAAACTCAGAAATTCTGACATAAAAGTGAGGATTTCTGAGAAAAAAGTCAGAATTTCTGAGATAAAGAACTTAGAAATTCTGAGGAAAAATTAAGAAATTCAGAGAAAAAAACACAGAAATTCACGAAAAAAGACAGAATTTCTGAGATAAAACTAAGAACTTCTGAGAAAAAGTGTGACTTTCTGAGAAAAAAGTCAGAAATCCTGAAAAAATATACTCTGGGATAAAACTAAGAATTTCTGAGGAAAAAAAGGGAGAAATTCTGAGATAAAAGTTTGAATTTCTGGGATAAAACCCAGAATTTCTGAGATAAAAGTTTGAATTTCTGAGAAAAAAGTCTGAAATTCTGAGATAAAACTATGAATTTCTGAGAAAAAAGTCTGAAATTCTGAGAAAAAAGTCTGAAATTCTGAGATAAAATTTAGAATTTCTGAGAAAAAAGTCTGAATTTTTGAGAAAAAAGTAAGAAATTCTGAGAAAAAAAGTCAGAAATCCTGAGAAAAAATGTCAGAAATTCTGGGATAAAACTAAGAATTTCTGAGAAAAAAAGTCTGAAATCCTGAGAAAAAAAGTCAGAAATTCTGTGATAAAACTAAGAATTTCTGAGGAAAAAAAGTGAGAAATTCTGAGATAAAACTTGAAATTTCTGAGAAAAAAGTGTGAATTTCTGAGAAAAAAAGTAAAAAAATCCTGAGATAAAACTAAAAATTTCTGAGAAAAAAAGTAAGAATTTCTGAGAAAAAAAAGTCTGAGTTTCTGAGAAAAAAAAATCAGAAATCCTGGGAAAAAATGTCAGAAATTCTGGATAAAACTCAGAATTTCTGAGAAAAAAGTGTGAATTTCTGAGAAAAAAAAGTAAGAAATTCTGAGAAAAAAATTAAGAAATTCTAGGATAAAATGAAGAATTTCTGAGAAAAAAATGTGAATTTATGAGAAAAAAAGTCAGAAAACCTGAGAAAAAAAGTCTGACATTCTGGGATAAAACTAAGAATTTCTGAGGAAAAAAAGTGAGAAATTCTGAGATAAAACTTTGAATTTCTGAGAAAAAGTCTGAATTTCTGAGGAATAAAAAGTGAGAAATTCTGAGGAAAAAGTCTGAATTTCTGAGATAAAACTAAGAATTTCTGAGAAAAAAGTCTGAATTTCTGAGAAAAAAATAAGAAATTCTGAGATAAAGCTAAAAATTTCTGAGAAAAAAAGTCCGAAATTCTGAGAAAAAAAAGTCAGAAATCCTGAGAAAAATGTAAGAAATTCTGTGATAAATTTAAGAATTTCTGAGAAAAAAGTCCGAAATTCTGAGATAAAACTTGAATTTCTGAGAAAAAAAAGTGTGAATTTCTGAGAAAAAAAGTAAGAAATCCTGAGAAAAAAAGTCTGACATTCTGGGATAAAATGTCAGAAATTCTGTGATAGAACTAAGAATTTCTGAGAAAAAAGTGTGAATTTCTGAGAAAAAAAAGTCAGAAATCCTGAGAAAAAAAGTCTGACATTCTGGGATAAAATGTCAGAAATTCTGTGATAGAACTAAGAATTTCTGAGAAAAAAGTGGGAATTTCTGAGAAAAAAGTCAGAAATCTTGAGAAAAAAAGTCTGACATCCCAGGATAAAACGAGGAATTTCTGAGGAAAAAAAGTGAGAAATTCTGAGATAAAACTTTGAATTTCTGAGAAAAAAGTCTGAATTTCTGAGAAAAAAAGTAAGAAATTTTGAGAAAAAAGTCAGAAACTCTGAGATAAAACTAAGAATTTCTGAGAAAAAAGTCAGAAATCTTGAGAAAAAAAGTCTGACATTCCGGGATAAAACGAGGAATTTCTGAGGAAAAAAAGTGAGAAATTCTGAGATAAAACTTTGAATTTCTGAGAAAAAAAGTAAGAAATTTTGAGAAAAAAAGTCAGAAACTCTGAGATAAAACTAAGAATTTCTGAGAAAAAAGTCTGAATTTCTGAGAAAAAAGTGTGAAATTCTGAGATAAAGCTAAAAATTTCTGAGAAAAAAAGTCCGAAATTCTGAGACAAAAAAGTCAGAAATCCTGAGAAAAAATGTAAGAAATTCTGTGATAAAACTAAGAATTTCTGAGAAAAAAAGTGAGAAATTCTGAGATAAAACTTGGAATTTCTGAGAAAAAAAGTGTGAATTTCTGAGAAAAAAAGTAAGAAATCCTGAGAAAAAAAGTCTGACATTCTGGGATAAAATGTCAGAAATTCTGTGATAGAACTAAGAATTTCTGAGATAAAAGTGTGAATTTCTGAGAAAAAAAAGTAAGAAATCCTGAGAAAAAAAGTCTGACATTTTGGGATAAAATGTCAGAAATTCTGGGATAAAACTAAGAATTTCTGAGAAAAAAGTGGGAATTTCTGAGAAAAAAGTCAGAAATCTTGAGAAAAAAAGTCTGACATTCCGGGATAAAACGAGGAATTTCTGAGGAAAAACAGTGAGAAATTCTGAGATAAAACTTTGAATTTCTGAGAAAAAAGTCAGAATTTCTGAGAAAAAAAGTAGGAAATTTTGAGAAAAAAAGTCAGAAACTCTGAGATAAAACTAAGAATTTCTGAGAAAAAAGTCTGAATTTCTGAGAAAAAAGTGTGAAATTCTGAGATAAAGCTAAGAATTTCTGAGAAAAAAAGTCAGAAATCCTGAGAAAAACTGTCAGAAATTCTGTGATAAAACTAAGAATTTCTTAGAAAAACTGTCCGAAATTCTGAGATAAAACTTGAAATTTCTGAGAAAAAAAGTGTGAATTTCTGAGAAAAAAAGTAAGAAATCCTGAGAAAAAAGTCTGACATTCTGGGATAAAATGTCAGAAATTCTGTGATAGAACTAAGAGTTTCTGAGAAAAAAGTGTGAATTTCTGAGAAAAAAAAGTGAGAAATCCTGAGATAAAAGTTTGAATTTCTGAGAAAACAGTCTGAATTTCTGAGAAAAAAAGTAAGAAATTTTGAGAAAAAAAGTCAAACTCTGAGATAAAATTAAAAATTTCTGAGAAAAAAAGTAAGAAATTCTGAGGGAAAAAAAAAGTCAGAAATCCTGAGAAAAAAAGTGAGAAATTCTGAGATAAAAGTGTGAATTTCTGAGATAAAAGTTTGAATTTCTGAGAAGAAAGTCTGAATTTCTGAGAAAAAAAGTAAGAAATTCGAGATAAAAAGTCAGAAATCCTGAGGGAAAATGTCAGAAATTCTGGGATAAAACAAAGAATTTCTGAGAAAAAAAGTAAGAAATCCTGAGAAAAAATGTCAGAAATCCTGGGAAAAAATGTCAGAAATTCTGGGATAAAACTAAGAATTTCTGAGAAAAAAAGTCAGAAATTCTGAGAAAAAAATTATGAAATTCTGGGATAAAACGAAGAATTTCTGAGAAAAACGTGTGAAATTCTGAGAAAAAAAAGTCAGAAATCCTGAGAAAAAAAGTCTGACATTCTGGGATAAAACTAAGAATTTCTGAGAAAAAAAGGGGAAATTCTGAGATAAAACTTTGAATTTCTGAGAAAAAAAGTGAGAAATTCTGAGAAAAAAGTCAGAAATCCTGAGAAAAAATGTCAGAAATTCTGGGATAAAACTAAGAATTTCTGACAAAAAAGTCTGAAATTATGAGAAAAGAAGAATTTCTGAGAAAAAAAGTCAGAAACTCTGAGATAAAACTAAGAATTTCTGAGAAAAAAGTCTGAATTTCTGAGAAAAAAGTGTGAAATTCTGAGATAAAGCTAAGAATTTCTGAGAAAAAAAAGTCAGAAATCCTGAGAAAAACTGTCAGAAATTCTGTGATAAAACTAAGAATTTCTTAGAAAAACTGTCCGAAATTCTGAGATAAAACTTGAAATTTCTGAGAAAAAAAGTGTGAATTTCTGAGAAAAAAAAGTAAGAAATCCTGAGAAAAAAAGTCTGACATTCTGGGATAAAATGTCAGAAATTCTGTGATAGAACTAAGAGTTTCTGAGAAAAAAGTGTGAATTTCTGAGAAAAAAAAGTGAGAAATCCTGAGATAAAAGTTTGAATTTCTGAGAAAACAGTCTGAATTTCTGAGAAAAAAAGTAAGAAATTTTGAGAAAAAAAGTCAAACTCTGAGATAAAATTAAAAATTTCTGAGAAAAAAAGTAAGAAATTCTGAGGGAAAAAAAAGTCAGAAATCCTGAGAAAAAAAGTGAGAAATTCTGAGATAAAAGTGTGAATTTCTGAGATAAAAGTTTGAATTTCTGAGAAGAAAGTCTGAATTTCTGAGAAAAAAAGTAAGAAATTCGAGATAAAAAGTCAGAAATCCTGAGGGAAAATGTCAGAAATTCTGGGATAAAACAAAGAATTTCTGAGAAAAAAAGTAAGAAATCCTGAGAAAAAATGTCAGAAATCCTGGGAAAAAATGTCAGAAATTCTGGGATAAAACTAAGAATTTCTGAGAAAAAAAAGTCAGAAATTCTGAGAAAAAAATTATGAAATTCTGGGATAAAACGAAGAATTTCTGAGAAAAACGTGTGAAATTCTGAGAAAAAAAAGTCAGAAATCCTGAGAAAAAAAGTCTGACATTCTGGGATAAAACTAAGAATTTCTGAGAAAAAAAGGGGGAAATTCTGAGATAAAACTTTGAATTTCTGAGAAAAAAAGTGAGAAATTCTGAGAAAAAAGTCAGAAATCCTGAGAAAAAATGTCAGAAATTCTGGGATAAAACTAAGAATTTCTGACAAAAAAGTCTGAAATTATGAGAAAAGAAGAATTTCTGAGAAAAAAAGTCAGAAATTTTGAGATAAAACTAAGAATTTTTGAGAAAAAAGTTAGAATTTCTGAGTTAAAAAACTTACAAAATCTGAGGAAAAAAGTAAGAAATTCTGAGGAAAAAAAGTCATAAAACTAAGAATTTCTGAGAAAAAAAGTCAGAAATTCTGGGGGAAAAAACCTCAGAAATTCTGAGATAAACCTCAGAAATTTTGAGATAAAACTAAGAATTTCTGAGAAGAAAAAATCAAAACTTCTGAGAAAAATAGTGAGAAGTCCAAAGGAAAAAAGTCAGAAATTCTGAGAAAAAAAACTCAGACATTCAAGAAAAACAAGTCAGAAATTTTGAGAAAAAGTCAGAAATTCTGAGGAAAAAGTAAGAAATCCTGAGAAAAAAGTCGGAAATTCTGAGAAAGTCAGAAAATCTGAGGAAAAAGTAAGAAATTCTGAGAATAAAAGTCAGAAATGCTGAGATAAAACTAAGATTTTCTGAGATTTAAAAAAATCTGAATTTCTGAGAAAAGAGACAAAATTTCTAACATAAAAAACTCAGAAATTCTGAGATGAACCTCAGAAATTTTGAGATAAAACTAAGAATTTCTGAGAAAAAAAGTCAGAAATTTTGAGATAAAACTAAGAATTTTTGACAAAAAAGTCAGAATTTCTGAGTCAAAAAACTTACAAATTCTGAGGAAAAAAGTAAGACATTCTGAGAGAAAACTAAGAATTTCTGAGAAAAAAAGTCAGAAATTTTGAGATAAAACTAAGAATTTCTGAGAAAAAAGTCAGAAATTCTAGGGAAAAGAACCTCAGAAATTCCGGTAAAAAAGTCAGAAATTCTGAGAAAAAAACTCGGAAATTCAAGAAAAAAACCTCAGAATTTCTGAGAAAAAAAAGTCAGAAATCCTGAGAAAAACGTCAGAAATTCTAAGAAAAAACTAAGAATTTCTAAGAAGAAAAGTCAGATTTTTTTTTCTTAGAAATGATATCTAATTTTTAACTCAGAATGTTAAAAAAAAAAAAAAAAAAAAAAAACATTGTTGGCCCTAATGCTCTTCCATACATGGATTTTTTGCTCCTTTGCAGTTTTATTTTCACATACAGTTCTGCATGGCTATCTTTAGTTTGGATGTAAGATTTGGCTCCATACAAATTTCTCATTCGTGTTCTTCATCATAAACCTTACATGTTGTTGGTTTAGCATAATTTCTTTACATTTGATGATCATATTTTATTGCTTTTTACAGAAATAATAACTATTTTTGACATGAAGGACACACTGCATTATGTTTTATAGATTATGAATACTACGAGTGCATCACACCTTAAAGAGAGAGAGAGAAAGGAGGAAAACAAGTCCCTGTTGGTTGTGATGCAGCGCTGGTGTAACAAACACTGTCAGTGGAAGTCAAAGCATCATCTCTGCTGCTGTTTGTGCTTGGCAGGTTATTACAGGCACAAGACGACCGGGCAGATGATCTTTCACTTGCAATTTGTATTGTGCTGTATTTGTGTGTGTGTGTGTGTGTGTGTGAGACTTTTCAAATCCGACCTCCTATTGTGTTCTCCCTTACCATGGATACAGCACTGCCTATTTGCTAATGATATTGTTTATGGCCAATAGAAACTGATGTTAGCAGATTATTAACTTATTGTTTATATTCTCAAGTACCAAACTGTTTAATATGATAATCTGATTTATAGATAATCTGGTTGCTGTGAAAATGATGCTACTGGTTAACTGATGAACAAAGTAAAATAAAAGTGGGAGGACAGCGGCGAATAAAGACTGAACACGCATCAAGCTCAAAAAAAAAAAGCTTGTTTATTTTTTTTCCACACAAGAAGCTCCAAATGAAAAGCTTTTAACATTTTCTTTGAAATGGAATCAGAAGAAATGTCACCTTCCTCATGTATTAACACTGATAAATACAGGGTTTCTACTAATCAAGACTGATCAGAAGAAAGGTTGCTGTTAGGTGCAAGGTATCATGAAAGAAAAAAAAAGAAAAGAAAAACATTATCACCAAATGCTTAAGACCAACAGAAATCACCCCATCTGGACAGGATCTTTCTAAAGTAAATACCCTCCCCATTTTCACATCATGACAGCAGGCCTGTGGGGGCGGGACCTGCCTTAAAGTGCAGACTGGGGCAGGGGAGGGGGGCAGCTTCAAGACCTAAATGGACACCAGGGCACTGAGGGAAAACGTTCCTCCCCCCTGTGTGAACCGTAGCTTATGCTCAGCACACTGTTGCCATTGGAGTACATTGTCAAAAAGTGGCTCAGTAATTCATTACTACTGCCGATGCAAACGATTTTTTGTTTCCATCGTTATCGCCAGGTGTTTACTGCGGGTTCACACTGTGAGCAACATGATCACCTAGTCGTAGCTGACCTTTTTTTAAAGGTAGTGTTAGCTCTTTATTTATGCCAGAACATGTAACTGTAACTAAAACTTGATTCTTTTCAACATTTCTGTTTTGCATCAAGACTAAACGAACAAGACAGATTGTGTTAATTTGTTGTAAGTTTACAGCTGCTTGTTTGTGTGTCTTTGAACTTTGAACGCAGCCAGGCTAGCAGTTTCCCCCTGCTTCCAGGCAATATGCTAATCACCACCTGTCTCCTGACATGATGCGAGTGATAAATCAAATTATTTCTTGAAGAAAACTAAACCGAATCGTTAAATTATTGGCAGCCTATGATATTGAAGTTGACGGTTAACTCTAAAGTGGGAAATATAAAGTATTGATAATTCATTTAGCAGTGAATCTACATGTTAAATGTATGTATGCATTGGTCAAATTTGCACCATCTTGAATGATCCATACTCTAAATTTTTTAATTTAGCATCTTAACATACAGTATTAGTGTCTTGGATGAAGAAACAGGCCATTAACTTTTTTCTTTGATAGAAAACAGTTTCTTCCTATTGAATCTTCACTAAACTATGAATGATGACATGAGATTTATTCATGATTTTTTCATTATATTAACATTTTAATATCATTTTGACAGTTACCTTACTATATTATGCAAGTTATTTCACCGTGTGAAACTATGTTGATGTCCAGTGTATCAATGTTTTATTTTATTTTTTTCTTTGCAGATCTAAAATAGATGCTAATCTATACATATATATTGATTACTCAGTACATAGCAGATGTGGACTAAGAGTTTAAAGCATAGCTAGTGTTTTGTGTGTTTGCTGTATCGCTCGATTTAAGAAGAACTAAATCATATGAAGGAGAAAAGGTGAAATCACACTTTGTTTTTGATCCTCGCTTTGAATCAGTTCAGCTGAAGTAAGTGTAACAGTAGTGGCTGGTCTGGTAGTGGTTGCGAATGTGCTAACAGTGCAACGTTACGATACAAAAGCAGCATCCATGCCTGTAATGTGTTTAGCATTTTACGTGTTGGTACATTAATGTGCTAAATAAAGTTTGGCTGAGGCTGATTGGAGAATTAGGTAATGAAACAAAGTAAATTAATAATATCACGGATATTGTTGCTGATGTGTTTTTTGCGTGACCCGTCGACCAGGTTGCTCACAGTGTGTGAACGCAAACAACTTATCAGAGCACTAAAAGTTTCATTCTCTCAACAACGTCATTTTGGATTCCACTTCATGTGTCACCGGACTAAAAGCATATAAATTTCACCTCTGTCAGATCATTGCTGTAATCAAAAAGCGTTCAAAAGCTAATAAAAGAAAAAAACAAAACAAAACAACATAAAACGCCACCAGGCTGCCTGTTGTCCCTGGCTACGGCCAAAATTGTCTCCTTCAATTGCACACATGTAGAGTATTTTGACAAAAGGCATCAGTTTAGGCATTCAAACATCTTGGCACTGAGAAAATAAAACAAAGAGGAGAGCTTGATATATATATCTATATAATATTTTTTTTGTTTTCGAGTGTACATTCGTCATCCTTCCATGAGAGGGATTATGTAACTAATACAGTATGGTGCTCATGAGGGTCAGGGCGTGGGAGGAAGCAGCTTTAGAGAGGAAAAGAAACATATTCAGTCTGGCAAACTAAAGCAACAACTACCAGAGCAGGCAGTGGAGGAAAATGATCAAGTAACAAAGGCATCCCTATCACACTGTCACACCCTGCCCCCCACGCCAAGCCACGCCACACAACGCCACGCCAAACTCCGCCCACACTCTGTGCTTAAGATCCCTTCCTTCTGTCAGAGCCGGTCCACAGTAGTCCGCTAATAAGCTCTTGGCACTTTTTGGACATGATACGACGTTTGAACGAAATGACTTTGAACACGGTTGTTTTTTCGTGGGTTTCCTTCACTGTGCCGCGCTCTCAGTCCGCAGAGCGCCAATCACACTTTGGATGTTTTCTTCAGGAACCTGAAGGAGACACGAGGAAACACAAATCAGCAATTAACCCTCATTACTGAACACCTGATTTGTCAAGTATATTTTGTATTGAATCATCCAGTTAAATTGTCTCAACCCCAAGAAACTCAAATATCCAGCAAGTGATGCAAAAATGTTACATTTGACAAGAAAAAATAGCAATTTCTCATTGTTTAAAACCTGAAACCACCAAGTGTTTCTGCTTAAATTATAATGATGATAAAATACTGCAGGATCCTCTCTTACCAGGGCATGGTCAAACTTGAAGGTACTAATGTAGTAAGCTGGAATGTCGGCCGTTGCCAGAGGCTCTGAGATCTGAGCCACGATGCCACACTCATCTGCAGAGAAACAAAAACACCACACATCCTTAGACGCTGTGATTCAGTCACTGTTTCACTGGCTGATTAAAGAGTGCTGAGGCGGCGCAGCAGTGGCTCCCACTTCATCAACACCACCTGTCAAATGTGATCTTTTCAATTGATTTTCAACTGGGTGTTATTTAATAGTGATTGTTGAGACTGGGAAATGTTAAACAAATAATTTCATGCAATTGAGTCTGTGTTCGTGGAACTCTTTCTTTTCTCTCTCTTTGTCCCTGGAGGTTCGGTGAAGTTTGTTTTTGCACAACTTCCATTTCAATGTCAGCAGGTGTCTGTATGTGGCTAAAATGATACGTCACCAACCGAGCTGAGGTGAACACTAATAGCATGTATTATTCAGGGCTGTCAATCGAACGTATGTAATCACAATCAATCACATGAGGGTTTATATTTAATCAGGATTACTTACAAACCAATCACACATTTTAAAATGTACCTTAGAGGAAGTGTTAAATAATGGACAAATATACTGCTTTATAAAATGTAATCTTATCTTGCAGTAACCAGTTTTGTGTCAGCACTGATGGTAACCACATTCCCTACATACAAATCTCACCAACACACAGTCCACACTTGTTGAACTACAAACTCCAAAACTGAGATTACCTGGTATTAAAGTAAACAATGAGACATTTAAAATATCTCATCAAAAAAACCACTTGAACAACCAGAAGAAAATGTTTTTTTTTTAGTTTTGTTGCCAATTTCCTTTGATGAAAAACAAATATTGTCGACACACCTGTGGTCACAGTTTTAGGCAGAACAGATTCACCACCAGATGTTTCCAGATTCCCTGTGATCCTGACAGCTGAGAACAGATGTTTAATCTGATGCTAACCGCTGCTGGGAGATGATATCTTTGTATTCAGTTGTGTTTAAGTGCGTTGTAAACAGTGGGATCAGAGCTGCACATGAAGACATCAAGCTCAGTCTGTGAAAATGGGCTGCAGCATCTGCTGTGTCAGTAATGTGTGTGTTTGTTTTACTGATATCATAACATACACTGTTTGGAGATGATAGTGTAATGTATTCACAAAACATCTTGTATTAATGACATCTGACAAACTTTCTGGAAAAAGTGGCCAAAACACAAAAAAATCATTGCTCACCAAATCCTAAAGGTTGTCCCCCAATACGAACCATCTTCCAAAGCTCACCAGAAGCACTGGTGAAGAGGACGTTGTTGGGAAACCTTGAAGAAAATAATAAAAAATCAAAATGTCAAAACAGACATTTCTCTTTCAGTTAAATACAATATCATTATAAATTAATTTCTCTTTTTAACTTAGAAAGGGACATTATTAAAAAGAAAAGTGATAAATCCCGAGTCACACTCGTGTTGTTTTTTCTCTCATTTCCTTACATTTCTGATTTATTATAGGACTGAACTTGTGGTGTGTTTTCCTAAGATGCTGTACATTGACCTCTCTGGGCCACCATAGTTTCCCTCAGCAGGACATAAATTCCAAGTGTCAACATTTAAAAATCAATAACTCATCAAATTTTTACATAACATTTTGATTATCACCATTATGTTTTCCATCTAGTGCCTGACACTGCCTTAAAGCACTGTTTGGCTGCAGTTAATAAAATGGCCGACACTTTGCACAGGTGACACAGACACCATGTGGGGCTGTAGCATTAACCCATCTACCTATTAACCATCCAGCACTGTGTGTCAAACATATGAAGGGGAGCAAATAAATACTGTTGCCTCTGTCCAGCCTGCAGCACTGAATAATAGCGACACTGTGAAGCTGAGTAAACGGGTGACCTATTCCTTTAAGGCAACATCTTAGGTCTTACATAAACGTGGGGACGAGGTTGACCTACATGCTGCATCAAGAAAATATGAACTTTAAAAAATATAATGAAAGTTTGGTCCAATTATGACTTCACCTCCACATGGCTTAGAGTCACTACTGACCCATATAAAAAGGGACACCACAGTTTTGAATGGACCATGTATGATCAGATGTGCTAATAGAGGAGCAGCCACATGGGATCTGCATGTGCTCGGGTTTCTTCAGAGCATTTCTGCTCAATTAGAGTCTACTGTGAAAAAGAAGGAGGGGGAGAGGGTGTCGCCCACTGTGACTTCAGTAAATTGTACATACCCAGCTGCTCCGCTATTGCCTGGCAACAAACTTAATCGCTCCCTCAAACAACAATCAGAAATTTGCTCCCCTGCATAAACATCGTGCCACGGCCTCATCTCAGCTAAAAAAGGAAACAAAGTCCTGTGCTTATGCTGCTGTTGTGGTGTCACAGGTGTTTTCTTCTACTCAACCTTTGAGTTGTCTGTTCGTCCATGACCAGAGAGATGTAGCCCTCGATCAGGGAGAAAGAGAAGAAGCGGATGTGGCTGGAGTCCTCGCTGGACGCTCCAGGCTCTTTTGGCCTGGAAAAGGAACAGACAACAGCACAGTGTGGATGGAGTGACGATGCAGAAAACACACTTCTTGTGTCCTCTAACCAGACACCCTTATAGTTGTGCAGGGTTTTGTTTAGTCAAATAAGAGCAGATGCAGATTTCTTACATATGGATATCGCACAAAGGTTAAGTTCAGTATTAACATAATGAAACATTTCATATGTTTTCAGTTCTGCATTGTGATGGTGTCCTGTAATCCCAAGAGTGATGGGCAAACTGACATGATACAGAAATAAATATTAACTCCAGTCAAATGCAGGCGAGTTTCATATATTTTCATTTTTATCCCTAGAGCACTATGGCAACCATGCTTTGTACACCCTTGTTTTTAAAATGGTGCTATACAAATAAGAGGCTTTATTAATAATTAATATTGACTAATGTGAAGTCCTGTTTAACTGTTCAGAAACACAATGACAGGTACAGAGTGTCAGGGCTGTGTGGGCATCTCCACCTGCTCCTGCTATTTCTGCTCATGTGGGTGCAGCAGCGCAGAGTGCAAAAGGTTGAGACTGAGGTGGAATATAGATCAATAAATACACTCTCAGCTGATCACATCACCGGTCTCAAAGCTTTAAGATGCATGACAGCAACTGCTCAACAAGCGGAAAAGACGCCTCTTCAGGAAATCAAGCTGATGTTTGGACGGTGAACAAGCAGCACAACCAGAGCACCACACATCTGCAGCCTCAGGATGATGGTGTGGTTTCTTAGGTAATGAGGTGATGAACCTGTGTTTATGATGACATCAATCCAGACTCTATCTCATAACATAAATGGCCACATTTAAACCATACTTCACAGAATTAATGAGCTGCTATGATTCAACGTCTCCCACTGGACGACACAGAACTGAGTGTGTGGTTATTCTGCAGCAGCCTTGTCTCACCTCCATGTGATTAAAACAAGGTAAACAAGTGGACAGCCATGAGTAACACCGTAACAGCACCATGCTGCAAGGCAACACCTCCGTCCTACTGCAGGGATTTGATGAACTGAACTTTTCTTCTAGTTTACAGTTTTGTAGCCTTTTCTGATTCTGTTTTCATCTTATATCTTTATATTCTATATTTGGCTCTGTCCTTGTATTACAGACAATTACACACATAATTTCATCGTACCTAGCATAATGACAATAAAGCTGGTTCATAACTGAAGGAGAAACTTTCACACAGTGTAAAGCAGCTGTCACCAAGAGATACCGCAAGAATCACTCATACCAACTCAGCTACTGTAAGATGCAGATTGATTTACCAATAATCTTGGTTTAAACATATTAAATGCAAATTTTGAACTTTTATTCATTTTTTCTTGAGGAAAAGTCAGTGGGAGTTTATTTTCTGGGGCCAGTCATTACAAGCCATCACTGGAGTCCTACCGCTAATGCAACTAAGAGGCCTCTTACGTCAATTAACGTTGAGTAATGCAACAGAGACACAAATCAAGTCCGAAAAGAGCTATAAACAAACAAAACATATGAGTTTGTTATTCTTCCTCTGTGCTTAATCTGTGCTCAGGTTATCAGGTTCTTGTCGAAAATGTCCAACGACTGACTCACACATCCATGACTCAGTTTCATAAAGTAAATACTGTAATTTTCAGCTCAGGATTGTGCACAATGCTGTGCTGCAGTTTTATTTTAAACCAGTGCAAGCTGATCCTCACCCTCCAGAGTAAAACATGACATCCATGAGCAGGGTGGCTACAGAGGGCAGAGTGTCTGGGTCCAAGCTCGTCACGCAGAACATGTTGCTGGGACTTGATAGAGGGTGAATGATGGGACGGGGCACTGAAAAACACAAACGATGAAGTAGGGAGCATCTCAATAAAGAAGTCTCAAGTTCACTTTTTTTAATGAGTGCAGATCTATTTGTATAGGACAACAATTTATACAACTTTGCTGTGAAAAAACACTAGTATGAAATATAAATGCTGCTTGTGTTGAGCATAGTTGGATGGGGCAGTCTCATGCAAATCATATCTCTAACTTAGGTAAAACAAGTTTTATCAGTACTTTTCAGAGTCATGAATCATTAAACTTGAAATCACAAACAAATATTACCACCTACCAAGTTTTGGCTTTACAAATCCATTGGTGACTCCCAGATTGTGCGCAGCTACAGTCTCCCCGTTGACCACCCGGAGCAAAGTGAACTCGGAAGACAGTGTGTGCATGACCATTGGCAGGTCTCGCTCTCGAACCTGACAACAAAAAAACCAAGACCAGATTAACAACCCAGACTGTGGTCACAAAACACATGTTCATTACCTAATGTTCTTTTTTTTCCACAAAATCTTGAGCTTTAAGGCCCCTGGTTTTAATAGTTCTACCGTTGGCTATTGAACTGACCTGAAACATATTATTTGCATTTTAAACTGTCTCTATCATTGTTGATGCTTTCATTACAATGTGCAGTTAATCTTATTGGACAAGTTGGACCAGTGTATTAGAAGTGCTGTTCAGTTTCCCTGCAGTTCAGCTCAGTAGACTGTGGCTTGGCTCCACTGACCAGTGGGAGAAATATCATCACTCAGTCAGTCAGTTGATAACGTTACAGGGATGGCCATGCTGTTTTTGTCGAGCCAGACAGAATTCTGTTTTCTAAAAACAGTTTTTAACAACCTCAAGAAAAGTAGCAGCAACATATCCAGTCTGAAAGCAGTTGTTTACTCTCAACACAGCTAGTAGCTGCTGCACTGTGAGTTTTCTATAGGTGGAGAGAATAATAAAAGTATATGCCTGTGTTGCATTTCTTCATGCTCAGGCTGGTTTAAGGTCAGAGACTGTTTACTGCAGCTTGCAGCTAATCAAGAGCTCGGCCTTCAGGGTCTTTGCAAACAGAACAACACCTGCCTCGACAGCACTGGGCAATACAGCGAGGCAAGTTCATTTATGTAGAGCCTGTCAGACACAGAGCTAATTCAAAGCAGCAATGAAACGCATTACATGCAGTAGAGCAAAGTTTAAAAAACACAATGAAGAAGAAAATGGGATCTTTTCAAGCAGAACTGAGCCAAATACAATAAATTTAAATACAAGCAGACCAGGAAAAACAAAACAATGTCATTTCAGTGCTGAAATGAACAGGAGGGTTTTTAATTTAGATTTGTCACCAGATTATATCATCACAATATTATCTGATTCCATCAGCTATTTCATATTACTGGAAACTTGTGTACTTTTGCATGTATCATAGTTTTTAATTTAACATGTTAAATTAAAGAGGAAACTGAAGATCAAAAGGTCAGATTTTTTGAGGGAATCTCTTTTTTTCTGAAAATTTTATGTGACTTGAAAATATCCAAGTGTCAGTGAGTGTGTGACATGAAGAGCAGAGAAGCATTTGTCTTTTATACGATCTTTCTGTCCAATAAACCTTAAAGTAAACTAGGCTTCACCTATAATCATAACATTTCATAAACTGGATTGATTATTCATTTATCATAATGAAAACATGATTGTAACGGTATAAATTATTTTGCATTATAGTGTCCTTTTTATTTCAACTGCTTTTCATTCTTCTGTACACAGATATATATGTACAAAGTTGCCTATGCATGTTTATACTTGTGAATGTATGCTTGACAGTACAGATATATGTGGTATGGAGATACACACATCAACTGTGCTGTAACACTGTTAGGATGGAAAAAACTGTTAAAATGTCAAAAGAATAAAAAGAAGCTACAATATAACTTTGAGCAGTCAATGCTTCAAACCAAGATAAAGATTTTTATTTAGTTGTCATGCAGCTCAGCACCTGGTGACAGAGCCGAGTTTATTGACAGAGATTCATTTGGACTTGAATCAATAGATGGAGCCTCTGTTGTCTCTCTGCAAATCTATTGCTCTTGATACAGAGGTGATCTCCTGAGCCGGTGAAGTACATTTACATCAGAGTATCAGTGTTTCCTCATTCAGGGTGACAGCTTTTACTCTAGTTGAATTATTCCTGTCTGTAAAATTACTGGTGTGTAGCTGCTTGTCTCAGTCTGGACAGTTAAGGCTCCATCTAAATGAGTGTATTCATCATTTGGGTCAGGTTATACCAGCTTTATGTAACATAAAAGATCCTAACAGTGGAAAACACACACAAACGCACACGCAAACACACACACACACACACACACACACACACACACACACATCTTATGCTGGTCTGCTCAGAGATTCTATAACACAATCCAACACAATGTGAGAGGAGGATGGGTGTTGGGTGTGGGCGACTGGGTGAGCGCAGCGGGTTTTTCGCCTTGTTTTATCTGAAGCACCAATAATTAGGATTGTGCGTTGGAGCGGCCGGTGTCGAGACAGGAAACAGGCCCGAGCCCGATACCTGGAATTCCAGAAAGAGGCTGAACGGCTGATCCTCTTTACATAACAGATTACCAGCATCGACGCAGGTTTTTTTCTTTTTTCTTTTTTCATTTTCATAAACATGCTAGAGCTGTTCAGCAGACCTTGTTTTTCCACTAAAGCGAGGCAATAAAAAAGAAGACTCCCTGTGCCCCAATGTGCTGCAGAGTAAGACAGGATTACTGCCTAAACCAAAGGAAGTGGAGACATATATCCAAGGTTATTGCTTTTTCACGTCAGGCATGTGGACGTAAACAAAGTTTGTGCATTTCCAGTGGTTACATAATAGACTAAGAATGTGACTTTTGAGGCGTCCATCAATTGTTAGCTCTTGAACAGGATTTGCTTCCTGACTGTATCTAATCTAAGTGCTGAACGGCACATGTGGAGCAAAACAAACCAAGGAACGTAGCTTAAAGTTCTGTATTCTACTGATGATTGTATTGTTTGCTATTGTTTTTAATTTCTGTACTTTCATTAGTCAATTTTAGTAAACAATGATGTATCTGTCCAAAAATCAAAGTGTAAAATATGTCACTGTCAATCCTGCTGTTAAAATGTTCTATACAGAAATTTACATTCACTAGTAGAAACTCTGTAAAGTTGTTCATTGTTTAGTGGCTGAGATTGTAATTACCGTCTCACTCACACACACACACACACACACACACACACACACACACACACACACACAGATGGATTTACAGGAGATGATGCATGGACAAAAGCCAGTCATACTGTTTATAATTTTATCTTTGAGATGAAAGCTTCACAGTTTGCTCCTCACTCTCCTGCAGCTGTACCAGAGATTCACATTAAAAGCATTCAATTTGAGAAACACTGGGTGGCTTTTATTGTGAAGCAGCCAAAGGAAAATTGTTTTATTTCTTCTCTTGTGAAGCACAGTTATCACAGAACATGGAGAGAGAGAGAGAGAGAGAGATGGTGGAGAGGAGAATGTATGAGTCCATAAACTTTCAATGACAGCTGCACTATCATTTCTATTCCCTGGTTTTGTCTGTTTAATTCTAATTTATCATATTTTTTCCCACCTCATCTATTTCACATCCAGTTTAAATATGTCTGAATTGTGTCAGTGCCTTTTATGTGCTATGTAAAGCACTTTGAGTTGACCTGTTGTACAAGAGACTACACATATATGAATCAGCGTTGTCTTCTCCTCCAAGCCAACAGGAACACACTTGAGACTAATAATATTTTAATTCTAGGACCTGGTCCAGTAAGTGATGGTGTGTTTGACGCTGAATGTAGAAGACTGTTCATCATCACTGACACTCACCAGGATGAAGTCCGTCTGATATGTCGACAGCATGAAAACAGAGATGTTGTGGTCGGCCAGAGGTGCTATGACTGATTTGGCGATTTTGGTGACTCCGATGGGCTGCGAACTGGAGGCACTGCCGCCCCCAGACACCACGTTGAGCGCCAACCATGTGGCATCGGCAACACTGATGTGCTCCGACTGTGGCAGCTCTAGGAACAGAGAAGATACAGCGTGTGAGAAAGAGTTGGAGGGGACGGACACATAAGTCTGGAGAGGAGGTGATTTCCATTGATTCTGGACACAGCACAAAGTCAGCAGCATCAAACTGCAGCCAGTGCATGAGACTATGTTTGAAATGTCTGAGCTCTGCTGCTTCTGTCCTGGAAAAAATGCACAGGTGACGATAAAGTATAGGAAAAACAAGAAAAGACACCGCGTAGTTCAAGTGAGCGATGACTAATAATGACTCTTCTTCTTTTTTAAAAACTGTACCACTTCCTGTTTTTCATCATTTTGTGCTGATACTTTTGTTTAAGGAAATCCTGGCTACTGTGTGTGATGCTGTCAATACCTGGAGTTACACGAAATACAACATTATTACTGCAGCCAGGGACGGAGCAGATGTCTGCTGTCTTTTCTTGCTGTCCTAATAAATTCCTGTCTAGATGCTGGATCTCACTCCTGTTTGTCTCAACAGAAATGAAACAAGACAAGAACATCTAACGAGAGCTTTGACTTTCTGACCAATAATTCAAACTCATCGGCTTGAAGAGGCTTAACACAGAAACACATTTACCGCTAAATAGAATATTGTTCACTGTACAAATGAAAAATCTGGTAAATAAGAAGTAAAATGCAAAAATTGCTCAGTTCAACAGACTCTTGAGCTTTTGTTTCTACAGACCAACAGGGCGGTGGAGGTATGACTAACAGCTTGCGGTGATGTTTGCTAACCTTTGACATTACTGTAAAATATATATTCAAAGTTAGTTGACTGACGTGATGACTCATCATCACTGTTTTTTGTTTTTTTTCAACTGACAAATGACCTCTGGGGAATTCAGTGCAGAGACACCACAGAGAGAAGTACTTGTTCAGGTTGGTTTGACCTGCAACAAGTGGGTGAATAATAATCACTATCTTGATAAATGTTTCGGTCATTTTCAAGCAAAAATACCACAAATCTTCTAATTCCAGCTTCTCAAATAGGAGGAAAACATGTCCATTCACATCTTGAGAATATGATTTGTTGTCCAGGGCATCTCTGTAGCAACACAACACTTATGGTCTGACATTGCACAACAGTGTTGGGACACATTTTACCATCATCAAAAAAAAATTGCAGCTAATTCCAGTTGGGTATTTCACTTGTCCTTATTGTGATCCGATTACATTGCGATCAACTGTGCAGCACTACTTATAAGGTTTAATGGGGAAAATGATCAGCAGATTAATCAATAATTTAAACTGTCTTAAATGACATCTAATTGTGTTGTACTGTGTGTATCACAAGTCTTTGATATCCACAGCATATTAGCTGGATTTTATTAAACCCAATACAGTGTATATAATACATTAGTAGTGCTTCATAAACATGCATGTGGATTTACACTTTGTGCTTTTATTTTGAAGGTTCTTAAAGCTGTTATCCGACCTGGTCTGCAGTTTGGTTCAGTAGAAAACAGGCTCTAACACACTGAGAGCCAGTCACCAGTAGAAAATACCTGAGCCAGTTATGCAACAAATAGCCTGTGGTCTCCAGGGTAACCAAGGAGGGTCACCCTGGAAAAGGGTGTGTAATGACATGGATTCACTCACTCACTCAGCCAACCACAAAACACAGTGAGCGGCGCCCTGGCCTCACATCCATAACGACAAAGTGTGCTCAAACATTAGCAGCCGAAGAAGCTACGTGGTTTTGTGCAGTGTGATCTTTTCCTGCTGCCCCGATCTATCGGTTGCCACAGTGACTTTAAAGACCCACGGGAAGAGGCTCCCACCTTTAAAGCCTTCCTCGTCCACGATAATGGTGTAGTCCTCCGGGGTTTCTGTCAAACTGAAGAACTTACATCTGAACAAGAGAAAGAGGAAAAGAGAGAGAGAGAGAGAGAGAGAGAGAGAGAGAGAGCAGATTAAATCTATGAATCACTCTGCACTGAGAAAAAGCTCCAAGTTGGACAAAGCTTAGTCAAACAGTTACTGACAACACACATCACAGTGCCTTTTTTCATAATCAATGAGAGGTGCAGGGAACAACACATCTGTGTAAATGTCTTTGTTATCGTTTTATATTGAATATCAGGCTGATGTTGAAGCACATTGCTGCTCTGCCTCCAACATAAACGTCCACGACCCTCGCTGTGAGAGGAATCTGAGAGATCAGGAGAGCGTTTTAAATACACAAACACCAAGTTGGACGACATGATGTAATATCAGGTTTACCTCGATAACACTTACCGTAACAGCATTAGTGTTGCTGAGCAGCTTCCAGTGCACACACATTAAACTGTGAGGAGTTTAAACTGTCAAATACAGAAAGCAGCTGTGGTCACATCTGACCTGTGTCACATCTGTCTGAATCAGATCTTAAATCAGTGTATCATCATTGTGTTCACTCACCATTTAAATACATAAAGTTTGACCTGAGTTTGACAACAAGTGTCAAATCACATCCACATAATATGATATATGATATGATAGTAAAATCTATTGCATTACAGCATTAGTATTGGTATTACACAATGTTATACATGATACTATGCAACCCATATAAACTATATTAAAAAGAGTTCATGATGGTGATGTCAGTTGCTGAGACGCACAGTGTTTCTGTGAATAACAAAATCCATTTTGTTAAGATTTCTCTTTTCTGAAATACTCATCACCAGACAGAAATGTTCTAAGAAGGTAAAATAAATCAGATTTAAATCGGGCCCAGCAGACTCTGTTAAGCACAGAGCAAAGCGGTGCGGTGGAAAAACAGCATGTACAACACTCCTGTGATAATCACATTCTTTACGGGCCAGCCACCGAATGCTCGCACTTCAATTTGGCTGAAAGGTGTGAACGGCAGCAGGCGAACAACAGAAAGACTCTCTCTGTGCAAACTGAGCTGTCAAGTGTCACTTTGACTTTCGCAGTGGGTTTGGTGGAGGTGGGACATTAGGAGGATGAACGCTGGAGTTGTCTCCTTTGTCTCATGTCGTTATGAGCGCTGCTTAAAGATTTAATGACTCTTTGACGGTTTCCCTTCACTGAGTTTATTAGTCTACATATTTATGTCAGTAACTTCACAGAGAGTGTGAAGATACACAGTTCATGGTCTTTGGAATAAACTTAAACCTGCTCCCATACTTGACAAAACACAGAGAAATCTGACACATTAACTAAAATGAAGCTGATATTTTCAGCAAAACCACACAGTTAATTTAGTTTGTTGTTGTTGTTGTTGTGCTGTTGATGTTGAAGTTACTGATTTATGTGTGTTTTGTGGAAAACATCTTCAAGTATTACAAGCTGAACCTGTTTTCCCTAAAGGAGAAATGGGAAGTATGTCATACTAAAATATGCAACATACTATACCTTACATAATGTGCTGCCAGAAAACCAAAACAATGCAATTGCAAAAAAAAAAAAAAGTCAATATTCCCTCCAATAAAGTCTTTAAAGTAATATTACATCCATACCAGTGTATCCTACACATTGTGTTGTGTACCCATTTGCCTATACCCTGATCAAACCACAGCATGAAGTTTTCCAGTATTGTGTGTTCTCTGTTGCAAATAGGTGGAAATGGAAACAAGACAGATAAGAGATTCGAAATAGCAGGGGGAAAAAAACAGACTGGAGTAAAACAAATCAACCCCTTAACATGCCACATCAACACTTAAGCATGCACATGTAATTTGCTTGGTGGAGAAAAGAAGCACAACAAAACACTGTGATCCAAGTTGTTGCTTCAACAACATGTGGTGGAGGACGGGAGCGTGGAGAGACGAAGAAACCAGCATCATGGTGGGGACACTCGTGTTCTGCAGTCAAATGATGTGAAGTTACGTAATTGGTGAATGGCTGCCATGACCACGCAAACATCGAGCCTCTAACAAGGTGCACCACCTAAGAAATATTTGCCCCCAAACACTAAATCTTGTGTGCAGCTAAGCCGGGGAAGGCTAGACGGAAGAATTCATCCAATCAGAAGAAAAAGGATCCTTTCATCTGTTTTTCTTACTTCTCTGTGATGTGACACTGAAATTTCCTGACATTTCCAACTTCCTCCTTCGATCTTAAGGCTGAATTGATGCTCATATTCTTGGGGATTAACTGGCTCAGTGGTGAAGCTCCGGTTACAGGAACTAAGTCACTTGTTTACAAAGTGCCCAGCTTTCTTCTTAGCACCCAAATCAAGAGATACCTGTCTATGTTTCCAATATGCTGCACACCCACTGTAGTGTAGTTGTCTTTGAATGCATCATTTTCCCACAGGAAGAAAATTTGAGGAAATACCTGCTCTTTGTTTCAAAATCAACTATTATTGGACCTTAGGTGAAACTCTATCTGATAATCTCTTGATATTATCCTTTATTATTCAGGTCTTAACTTCTTCATTTTACATCTGAGCTCAGTGATAACGTGCCTGTTCTGTCTCATGAAGAACGAGGACAAAGGGGGATTTGACTTGTTTAGCAGTTGCTCGTGATTGCCAATAACAAAACTGATATAACGTGTGACGTACAAGTTGGCTTCAAAACAAAACCACATATATAATGTGTTTACCCACTCGCCGTCAACTGTTGGTGGTTTTCAGACAAACAACATGAAACCAGTAGCTTCAGATGACATGGTCTGGGGAGAATAAAACGATGAGGAGGTGAAAGTGATGAGATTATGCTGCATTCAAGAGCTGAAACAATCAACTGATAAGTCAAATGTCTTCTCCTGTGGGAGTATTTAAACGTAAACTCTTACTCTGGTGACATTTTACATTCTGTACAAAACAGCCACTTAAAAGGCTCATGTGCACATGAACCGATCAACAGTCAAATCCCTATAACTGATCACATCATGTCAAAATGAGTGTGTTTTATCAGTAAGTAGGGTGATCACCAGTGTACTGCCACACTGGGGCTAATGCCTGACTTGGCCTGTTGTAAGAACAACCAGTAAAATGAACTAATTTGCTTAGGCCAATAATATATTAATAGACTGCAAGAGATCTGACAAGTGCAGAAAAAAACAAAACACAATAAGGCCTGTTGTTGTTGTTGTTGTTGTTATGTCACAGCCTGGGCTGTTCAGATAAAAGTTTCTTGAAGGACGGGGGGGTGGGGGTGGGGGTGATCCACTCACAACTTTATAATACAGTTATAATATAGCGAACACAGCGGCTGGCGTCGACCCAGCCACAGATGGCACAAAGCTGCAAAATGACACTACAGACCAGGGATAGGCCTGGAAACTGGTGGCCGAGAGCAAGCACCCATAGTCGGCTTCTCTCAAAATAACACCTGGAGCCGACTGGAGCTCGAACGCATCACGAACACCACCAGTGCCTTTTTTATATACATGTTTTAATATGCACTCGTTTTAACACAGTACGGCAGCAGCGGCAGCCGGTAGCTTTAGTTTGCTGTGGTGTTAACAGCAGCGGTGTCCTGACAGTAAACACGTCCGGCACCGAGCAGCAGCAGCAGCAGCAGCGGTGGTAGCGGCGTTAAATGACACCGTGTTATTCCCACAAACAGATATCAGGTGTTGGAAGTTACCTACCTCGTTTTGGAGGCCAGGAAAGCGAGTTTAATTAATCCGTGCGTGCAAATCTGGATCCCCTCTTTCTCTATACTCGCCACTTTCAAGCTGTGCTCTAAAATATGAAGCTCCATCTTTTACGTCTTCTCATTTGAGGAGCGACTAAAATGTAAAAAAAAAAAAAAAAAAAAAAAAAAAAAAAAAGAAGAAGAGGAAGGGAAAAAAACTAAAAAGGAAAAAAACCCAGAGACACTTTCAGATAAGATGCATAAATAAATAAATATTATACGCACGCACACGCACACACATACGCGCACGGCAGACTAAGGCGTTTTAAATAGGGAAAGAAAGAAGGAGGCAGGGTGGAATAAAGAAAGCAGAGGTAGGAAAAAAAAACGGACCTGCTGTCAAACCTGCGCCGGAACCATGCACACTTCTGGTCAATTGTTTTCAAAATAAAAGTCTGCAGCGCTAAGAACGTTTTTAAACAAGTGAAGATAAACAAATACGCGTGATGGGTATTTTGGACTTTTTTTTTTGTAAAAGATGAAACAATTATAATAAATAAACTGATGATTATATGTACTATCTGTGCAGCTTTAGACTCATAACCATCTGGATATTACTATACAATAAATTATTTGAAATTACCCTTTGAAATGATACTGTATATTTTATCTAAAATGGGAAGTAATATCAACAAAATTCCATTTGTACATTTTTTGTTGGTCAACTAAATGATAACAACCACGTAAAAATATGAAAAAAAAAAGTTATTCTAAGTTTAGTTTATACACACACACACACACACACACGCACACGCACACACACACACGCGCGTATATATATATATATATATATATATATATATATAACTATACATACACACACAGACGCTCTGAAGTACTAGCAACAGTGATCTGAGTAAGTTCAGGTTACACAGATATACAAATCCACTGCTTGAAAAAACATACATTTGAATGAGAATCCCTGTTGAGTATGGTTATGTGTTTTATAAATCACGGTGCTTTTATTTTGAATAAGACATATGAATGCGGAAGTATTACGTCAGCAGCTGTGCGCGGCTTGCCAGACACTTAAATGGGAGAGCAGCGGAGCGCTGGTCTCCTGTTTGCTCTCAGGCTGGAATAGTTAGCAGCTGGTCCGGGCGAAACAAACAACTTGCCATTCAAACGAAGGGGGCGCGTCCGCAGTGGAGCAAGGCATCGTGGGAAATGTGGTCCTTTAGCATAGTTGTTTATACAGATGTACGTTGCACTGTGTTTAACAAAACGTCTTTGGTTTAACGTTGACCCATCGAGAGGTAGTTAGCAGGCTATCCAAACAAATAAACATAACAAACTCAAAACACCACGTCCGCCATGTGCCCCCCGTTACTTCCTGTCGTCTCGACATATAGGAATTGGCTCCATTTTAACCATTATTAGAAACATGAGGTAGAAAAAAAGTGTGCCTCCGTTTCATGAGGGGAGTCAATGCACAAGTCATTCGTGTGTTTGTTGACAGATTGCCACTCCAGCGGGGGGGGGGGGGGGGGGGGGGGACATTGAACCTCATAAATGTGCCCGAGTCAGACCATTTGGATACCTTTGTGAAGAGGAATAGTTATTATCATGTTTGTCAAATCCGCAATAATTGGCATCCCATTACATTTATAATGTGTGCAGTGGCGCAAACATGTATTAATATCACAAAGTGCAATTGTTTTTCTCGTATCCACATATGTGCTGTTCACAGCTTTGTGTCAGAAAATCAAATGTCTAATTCATCAAATCCAATTAATCCATCCATGTACATCCATGCCAATATATGTTGACAAAGACGACCCCATAATGTGGAGATGGACATGTTTACAATTGAGAAAAACATGTAGTCTACCTGTAAACCTTTAATGAACTATAGTCACTACATGCAATACCATATAAGAACATATCCTATAGATATTAGCATGCACAGATA
This sequence comes from Caranx ignobilis, assembly GCA_021432705.1. Taxonomy (NCBI): domain Eukaryota; kingdom Metazoa; phylum Chordata; class Actinopteri; order Carangiformes; family Carangidae; genus Caranx; species Caranx ignobilis. The sequence continues at coordinate 10,221,943 of MU269980.1, read as the reverse complement.
TGCATTTTTCTATGAGACATATGTCATATATTACATTTCTCTATGGGTGTCCACACATAATGCATGTTCCCAATTAAAGGTTTAAACAAGTTGCCTCCTGTCCCTCATGTGTTGAGTATTTTGGCTGAGAGGAAGAAGATGTCCACAGGCCCCAAATCCCTGCTTCTAAATCTTGAGCCCCACAGTGAACAATCTCCAAGAGCCTCTTAATCCCGCTTTGAATTTTAACACACTGCATCCCAAATATCACCAAAATTCTTTTTTTTTTCTGACTGAATTTCTCTCACTGACGGACACTTTAAATGTAGCTCTGGATGGTTTTTATCATGTAAACAGATGCCACTGCTGCTGCTCCTTCCCTCAACCATCCTAACCACACCCCCTTGGCCTCAAAGAGTACCTATCTGCATTTCATTTGAAAGTGCTAAAACACTTCCCTGACAAGTATATTCGCCTCTACAAAATCACAGGAGCACTGTGGTGTTAATTGTCTCAGGCCCAGGGCCTCTGTTGCCTCAGCATTTCCAGCCAACACTCTAATTGCATAACATTTAGTTGTAACAGCCCACAAAACAATGTATTAATTAAGCAAACAAAGACAGATTTGCTACAGCAACAGAGATAATTATATTTAAAAAAAAGTATTTCCCTTGTGTCGGGCAACAATAGTACTGATAATCTCCAAATGAGACCTGAGGGGGAAATAGGTCCCTGGACAAATAAACAATAACATAATTACTTACAATGTAGTAGTAGAATAGAATAGAATATACTTTTATTGTCCCTGTGGTCACATTTGTCCTGGCCTCAAATACCTTCATATATCTGAATGAATAAATAAATGAATACACATACGCAGCAGCCAGACACCTTCAACAAGTTACAAGGTTTAAAAACAAGTTTGAAAATTATGTAGGTTTGAAAACCAGTTTAAAACCAAAAGGGTTAAAAACTGGTTTAAAAGCATAAAACCCATAAGACACGACCCAGTAAAAACATAGGTTATTGCACTATCCTGCCAGCCTGAAAACTTTGCCTCAAGAGCTGTTTAAAATCTTGACAGCAGTGGAAACAAATGAATTCTGATGAGGTTAGTTTACATCTTGGGGCTCTGCACCTTCTGCCAGAAGGAAGTACAACTGAAGTACCATTTGATACTTGGTGATACAAATACGCTACAGAGTAAAGTGTGACACTTTAAAAATATTTATGACTTGTTCAGATATTTCTGAAAGGAAATTCATTTTGACCCTCTATGGCTTGGATTTTTATTTTAGGAGGGGAAATATTTTCACACCAGTTTTCATTCATTGAAAATGTATCACTCAAAGTGATGACTTCTATATTTACAATGAGTATTTCATATGTTTTATTAACATGATTTACATTATATACAGTGCACACGTCTGTATGTGGCAGAATAGAAATATTAAGGTTAGAATTCATATGTACTGTTTACTGCTTATAACACATCTCCATTGACTTAACATGTGTGATGAAAGTATATTACATATTGATTATTTGGAGGTGGGTTTTATGGCTTTGAGTCTCTAAGTAAATAGGCATGAACTTCAAACACTTTCAGGTTGCACTTTCAAAGCATTAATAGGTTGGCCTTAGCTGGGAGATCCTGTGTGGTTTGTATTCAGCCATTAACAGTGATTTCTACATTGAGTTACTTGGTGCTTTCTCCCCTCAGCAGGGGTCTAACAGGTTTCTGTAGCCTACATGTCGGACACAGGTATTAACAGTTCTACCTTTAGCTGTGGAATTGCAGAGGGAAAAAAATGCAATGCAGACAGTTTGGTTCAAATCAGGCCAGTAGCTTGGGAGTAAAACCCCACCAGCCAGCGAGGGAGCCTAAAACTCTCCTGTGGCTCAGGCTATCTTACAGAGACTCATAAAGTTGGAGATCAAGATGACCTATGATCACAGAACCACTTCTTTCTTTATTGTACTTTAATCATAACCGCTTCCTCTGTATCCCTAAGTTAACTTCTAACAAATCATCCCGATGGCCTCAGGCTTGAACCAACTGGCTGATTCTGTGCAGCTTCCAGACCCTGAGTCCCTGGTGGTTTGTTCCTGAACCGACTCAGCACTCTGAGATACAGTTGTTCTTAATGGTGAACAATAGAGCTTCACACATCAGCAGCTCCAAACAGCAAGAGATAAGAGGATTTCTGATGACTATAGTCGTGATACAGAAACGCACACATACCATTTCACAACCATTTCCTTCTTAATGCTAACTTCACCTTAACCATTTTTTTGTTGTTGCTCTTATAACTTCACTCTAACACTGTCACTGAAATGAACCAAAACTCAGCATTTTCCCTTTTCCCAAGTGTGGACTTAGCTTTAGTCCCCTGAGTAACAGGTCTGAAGTGTAAAATCTGTCTTCAACAATAACATTATAATAATACTGGTTTAGACTAGATTAGACACACACACATACACACACTGCTGTACATCAGTGTGAGGACACAGGTGACTCTCAGATTGTACGGACTGGATTTTGTTTTTAAGTGTTTAGGGCGATCACCTGCTGTTATGTGTGCTCTGCTGCCAGTGACCATGCAAACACTGAAACATAAAAAAGAAAAGAGATTCAACCAAGACTTATCAAGTACACTACATTAAACAGAGGTATAATGAAGCCTCGTCACCCTGTGTAGTTATTTGACTGTAACACATAATGACTCATTCTCCTTCTTGATTTTGTTTGTTTTGTTTTGTTGTTGTTGCAGGCAAATTGTCAGTAACTACAGTTGATGATCTTTTCAGAAGAATTAGATTAAATTAGATGTACTGACAGTAACATAAAGAAACAATTTAAATGTGCAATACGCTGAATAGTGACCGTTTCACTGGCCTGATGACGGCTCTGGAATTAGAAATTTGCACGTAGGTACATACATTATGCATCATGACTCACTTACAGCTTCTCAGGCTCCGACCCTTGTTCTTTGAATATTTGTTATCTCATTACATCGTTTTCATACCTTTACATATTTTGACAGTGCAGCACTGTGGACACAGTAGAAGGAAAAATATGTAGAGTATATATGGATATATTGTTAGAAGACGGTTTGGGGGGAAAAAAGGTTTAGTTTGGGTTTGGTGGTTTGTTTGCACTGACTCTGCTCCCATCAAAAACACAAAGTTACACACTGAAGCGACAACAGCAAAACAATTAAAATGGACACACAGATACATTATATGCTCTATTTTCTATTTCTATTAAAGGCAAATACTACTAATACTACTATACTCCAACTTGAACAGTAAAAGGGGATGAATCTGCTGGCTCAGTTAAACCTGCACTTTAATTAGATATCATCTACAACGTTTTTTATACACATACTTATAATGTTCTCTTATTGTGCTTTCAGTTTTTAGTCTTCTTCTGTTTCTGTTAATCACACTGAATGACCTCAGTGTGATTGACTGTGTTGTCAAATTGATGGAGACAAATTTGCAGCATGTTTGTTTTTTTAAATTGCAGTATGTTGAGCTCTAAAGGCCACCACACCCTCTTTCATATAGGACCCACAACGAGCGGGAAAAGTGCTGCCTGTGATTCATGTCATGGGAGAAACATGCAAATATACGATATCACCAGCATAAAGAGCAGACAGAGCTGTATGTTGTACAGCGGTTTCTCAATAAGAGAAGAGAAACATTTATTTCAGTGCAAAAATCCAATTTTTCCTTTTAGTTTGTTTGATGTGACGACTTTAACCTAAACTTCTGTTCAGCAGGTTAATATATTACTACATCACACTGAGCTGAAAGCAGGTTCACCTCAGAGACTTAAAAGTGATGGGCTCCTCCCTGTGAGTGACTAAAGCCTCTCTCAGATGGATTAACACAAAAAAAAGTTCATGCTGGAAAATGTCACCAGACCTCAAACATCCACATCTACCAAAAAAAAAAAAAAAAAATTTCCAAAAACATAACCTTCTCCTTCTCTTTCCATCTGTCACCACATCTGCAGTAGGACTTTCCTCTTCTTATTGACTTTCCAGTCTTTTCTTTCCTGTCTTTGCCACTTCAATGACATTTATCAAAACAACGTCCTCCGCTGAAGCATCTGTGCAATGCTGATCTTTCACAGCGTCTAATGAGATGAGCTTTTGTTTTGAGTTTTGTACCATTTTATCTACGGTTGATGTGTGAGTCTACCTGAGCGTCTGAGTCATCAGACATTTTCCAGAAATAACATAATCAGGTGCTGAGCATCAGAGATTTGGCCTTTGCTTGAGGATTATAACAACCATGTGCTCCAGTCTTGGGTTTAATGACATGGCTTTGTAGGAGTGTCATATTTTAATTTCTCAGAAAAAATCTGAACCTGTTCTAGCACCATGGAAAAGCAGAGTGAGTTTTGAATGTGTGTAGCAGTTTCTGTGCAGCTGCTTGGAATCAGTTAAGAAGCGAACAGAGGCAGACAGTAAGATGGAGGACTGGGCAGGGTAAGCTCTAATCTCCTCCTCGTGACCCAGATGAAATCCTGAGAACAACCAGAGTGTTGGCGGGATGCAGTCCAAGTCTTAGACGTACCTCCCTCCACCACCACACACGACTGTGATCTGTGCAAACAGCCATTCCTCATGGTTGAATGAACTTTGTTCACTCTCAAAGAACACTGACTACCAAAGCCTGTCGTCTTAACTGACCGGTTATATAACTACAAAGAACAAGTATTAATCAAAATATGTCAAAGTGACGTAGTCAAGACAACGGACGAGTGAATTAACTACAGTTTAATCTTGTTATTGTCCCTTTGTGCCACAGTGTACATTTCTTACTTGATGTTTTTACTCTAAGATCCTTAACACTAAAGACAAAAACAATAGGACTCAGATGATGGTCACACACTGAGCTATTACATAATGAAACAAACAACACTCACATCTACACACAGCTCAATGTCCTGGTCTTTGGTCTGTGGGAGGAACTCAGTGGAAACCCACACAGATGTGAGGAGAACATGTTTAGTCCACACAGGAAAGTGCAGCAGGTCTGAACCCTGACCTGTGCTTTGAGGGGTAAACTGGGACACATGACCTTTAGAGGACCAGTGATAAATCAGCCAGTGAATGACTTTTACACCTCACACACTGTGGTCTGACATCACTGGTTGATTTCAGTTTGCCAGTGTTAAATGTTAGTCCTAGTTAATGTTTGTGACAAAGTCCCTCAAGGTGACGCTGTGTTCACAAGGGCAAAACTGTGTTTTGTGAGGTCACAGTAATTTTGACCTTTGACCCCACAAATCTAATCAGTTACTCTGAGTTAGGGTTATTATGTGACAGACGGACAGACAGACAGACGGATTAGATCATTTGTGCAATTCTAAAAGAAAAAAAAAAAAAATTGTGACAGAAATGTGGAAAAATGTTTGTCCTTCATAATTATGACTTCCATCAGGTTATAGTTTTACTGACGTTGATGACAACTTGCATAAAGAAAAAAAAAAGTCAGGACTTACATATAAAATGGGCAGTGTGTGGTTCCTGTGGTTGCCATGGTCACACCTGGCTCAGAGCTGTGTTTTTTTAAAAGCACAAGTCACCAGATCATCTGCTGCCACGGTCATTTACTAACGCACAGAATCCCCCGCTGGTGTCGATTAGTCATAGATCCTCATCAAAGCAGAAACGTTACACTCACAACCTGAGAGATGATTGTTCAGAAAATGAAGTTATTACATGTTTCATTTCGAATGCCTTATTTCTATAGCTGCAGCTTTTGACACGCTGTAATATTCTCGTTTTCCTTCTTCACGTGTGGAGGTGGAGTTGTCAGAGTTCAGCCACCAGAGCTGCTCATTCTTCATTTTAAAACAGATACTGCTGACAGGAAATAGCCCTAACCCCCTTTGGTTCTGTAAATACAGCAAACCTAAAAAGATGTATCCATCTAATGTGGCTGAAGTGGGCTCAATCTCTGTCAGGTGCTAATATAAAAGTAATGAAAAGTGGGAAGAACAAAGGTTGCATGGCTAAATTTTTGTCTTTGGTCCAATTTTCCTTTTCCCTATGTCTCATATGAAGATGTAATATAGATAATCAATAAATAAATAACATTTTTGGAAAGAAAATTCAACAAAATCCACATAAAGATCCCTGGGAGGACCCAGACATTTGTATTCTTGTTCAGATTTTAAAAAGCATTATCCCTAACTGATGAGCATGAGTTGGTTAATTACTGTCTCTTACGAGCAAAATATTTGAACTAAACAAATTTCTTCTTGCATGGTGACTACATGCTAAATGCATGATTGTACAATAACAAGTTACGTTCCTCAAAAAATATGGGATTCATTACAATTTCTGTCATCAACATCTCCAAAATGTAAGCTAATTTAGATTTATTTTTGTTATAGTTTCATATAATTCTCCTATTGATTGATCAGAGGTGTCACAGATTCAAAACAAAATACAATTTTTTCTTTACTTTATCCACTTCACATTCACTGGATACTTTTTGCAATGGTGCAACGGTAACTCAAACTCATGATTATCTGATTCTGATTATCTTCCAACAGTAAGTCAGCTACCACCTTTGATTTATTGTTTATGTGGTGAAACATCAATTGATAGAAAAACTGAGCTAATTAATTTTCAAGTATGTTTGTACATCCTTATAAACATAGTGCTGAAGTGAGATGTGTGATTAGCTTCAGGTAACTGTTTCAAGTGTCTCTGGCCACCTGAGGACGTTATTTACCTTATTGTTGCTGACAAGAGTTCAGACTCCTTCACTGTTTGGCGATAATGAGCTGCATTTGGGGACAAGGGCACAAAGAAACAGGCAGTCACACAGCTAATTGATTTTCCTTTGTTCCCTGCATATGAATCAGGGCTGCGCAGCCTCGGTCTTTTCTGCAAGAGTAAACCTGGCTAAAGGCAAAATAAATAAGAGAGAGAGAGTGTGAGAGAGAGAGAGAGAGAGAGAGGGAGAGAGAAAGGGAGAGAGACAGATTGTAAAAAAAAAAAAAAGAAAATACTGCTTGAAGAATGGCCTGACCGCTCAACGACCAATAGAACCTGAGCCTGAACAGGAACAATACTATAATGGAGCATGAGCTAGAGGAACACATCTGTGTAATGTAACATTAATTGCTGCAGGAGCTTTGGAGCTTTTACTTCTTTCCATGGTTCATTTTGTACAGTCAGTGTTAAAGCAGTGATTCGGAAACAAAGATTAATTATCTTCAGATTGCCAGCTCTTTAAATGGGAATCCAATTTTACAGATAACATTGAGTTTGCTGTGAAGACGTGGGGCTTCACTTGAGGGTCGACTGAACCAATGCCTTTGTTTACCTCAGGCTAAATGTAGAATCTATTGGCTGTGGAGCTTCATCCATTCATCTTACTCTTGTAAATTTGTTTTTCACAGGTCCCCAAAGTATATATGCAAGGTTTGCTTTATAATGCATACAAAAAAGGACATAGGAGATAACTCAACAACTATGGATTTCCATGACATTTTGCTCAATCATGGTTCCCAGAGGATGAACCCTGCTGACTTTGATGACTACTTCTATTTTTTTTTTTAATCTACTAGATAAATTGGCACATAATTTGGAGCAGATATCAAAGGCACTGAATCAATTCCCACCATAAATAGTTGATGACTGTGATTTTAAGTAAATTGTCTGGTCAACTGTTGGATGGATTCCCCTCAGGATGAACTTCAATAACTTCAGTGATCTTTTAACTTCTCCTCTAAAGCCACCTCAGGCTAAAATGTTCTTATACCCAAGTCAGACAATTTCCATGGTGGAGTTTGATGTCATCAAGGTTCAGCTCTCCATAGGCAATGAGAAATGTACTATTAGTTTGGTTTCTGGTTTCACATGATTAAAAAAAATCGGATGAATCCATCTTAGTGGAAACATAAACTTGCGTGATCACCCTGGCCGTGCAGCAGCAGAAAACACAGCAGTGATGTTGCTTCCTGATGCTTCCCAGTTAAAATACAGAACACCTTTATCACCAAGTAGACAGGCACCACCTGCTGTTTCCATGAACCTTGACCTACACAATGATCTCTCTCACACACATACACACACACAGTGCAGAACTTTAACTACGCTAATTATCTGATCTGTGTTCCTGTAACCTTACACTGCATCTCTCGTTAGCATTAATTAGAACAGTGAGCAAAGACAAATGAGCCTTCAACAAGTGACAGTGCTGGACCTAGGGTGGTCCTGAGAGCTCAGTCAATCCAAGGAATGACACAGAATTAGGCAAAACAATGGGGCAGAAGAAAAGATTATAAAATAAGTGTAAGATTAAGAGATTCACTAACCCAGCAGGTTCATCACTTTGGGCCACTGCAGTTAGGGTTACGTCTTCATGGTCCCCACCTCCACTTGCCACACTTGAGTCCTTCTGGAACTGAACATGCAGAAGTTTAACGTTTGTATATTTGCATGTGTTTTCTGAAGTTGCAATGGTTTGAGTCCTTGGGGCCACAACAGTATTAAAAAATGTAATTCAGTCATTCTAACCTCATGTTTCCTATGGCTGTGTGCTTTTGTAGTGTGAGGTGCAAAAAAATGTAGAGATGGAAGTAAGAAAGGCACAGATCGCTGTCCAGTTGGCATAGGACTAAAATATAATTTGGGACAATCATTTATAGTCATACATTCAACAAACCAGAATAATGCAAACAAGTGCCTGAGTGTTAAAAAGGAAACAAAACAACAAAGGAGAGAGTTTAATTCACAACAAGTCACGCGTCCAGATAGTCAATACAGCAGCCAAACAGGCAATGCAATAGTGTTCAAAGGTACAAAATGTTGTCCAGAAGAAAGACCGACTTATAGCGTAATCTTAGAGCATCCACAGTCGTGTATTTTGTTTTTTTTTTCTCTTAAATACAGAAAACAGTATCAAACATTAGGCAAAGTCATCTCATGACAAAACCAAGAACATATGCATGCAGATTTGTTTTTGTTTTTTCCCCATAATATTGAGCTTGCATACAAAGGCAGACATATTACAAAACCAAAATCACACGTTGGTTGTATTCGTTACATATTCATCGGGGGGGAGAGAGAGACAAAGAGAAAGAGGGAGGGAGAGAGAGAGACAGAGAGAGGGAGAAAGAGGGAGAGAGACAGAGAGAGAGAGAAAGAGGGAGGGAGAGAGAGAGAGAGAGAGAGAGAGAGAGAGAGAGAGAGAGAGAGAGAGAGAGAGAGAGAGAAAGGGATCACTGTCGTGTCAAGGAGTTTATTGAGATGCCAACAAGGTATCACAGTCACTTTGTGCCTCGCAGATCAATGTGGCTGAAGAGGCTTTTAACATGTAAAGAAAATTAAAATGTGAGGCCTGATATGACGCATTAAACATTCCATCTCCATTAAGCTCTGAAGGTGCAATATCGGCTACCAAAGTCAAACTGAATGGACTGAGGTGTTGAGAGGGAAGAAATAACACAACCTCAGGAATAAAAATACAGTGAAAGAAAGTAATGACATTAAAAAATAGACATTCAGGGGTTAAATTAGAGCTTAGATGGTGTGGTAATGAAAACAAGCATGCCTGGCCTCTCAGTGACAGTGCCTGACAGGAATCCTGAACAATTACGCTTGGAGCGACTTCTGTGGCGTTTCTGCGTTACCAGTCAGCGCACGGTGCAGATTCAGGAGAAAGGTGAGTGTTTGTATGTGTGTGGAGGGCGGGGGCATGCGGAAAAGGTTACACTGCAGAATCGAACTCATAAAACCACAAATACATGACATGCATCTCAGCCTACAGGTCCATGAGGGCGACTCAGAGTTTGTAGACAGGGGTTTATAAACCTTAACGTAAAATATTTAAATAAAACAACAGAGATATTTAAACAGGCCAAAGGGTACAATTTGATGTTTGACTTGAGTAGTAGTTCATTCCTGGGCTGTGAGTTCAACCAACTCTATTCCAAAACGTCTATGTAGATTGGATATATGAACAATATTGACAACACAGACAACTCAGAGGTTTCACTGTGGAGTTCAAGGGGTTAAACTTGTACATTCTGTTTCATACATTTACTTAGGAGCTGCTTACAAAAAAACAAAAAGAACAGAACGAATATACGCACATGTCTATTATGTTAAAAACTCTGGCCCTCTCACCTCGGCCCTTCTCAGCGAAGCTTGCATCAATGCACGAATGAACGATCGCAGCGACTCCAGCGAGGGCCTGTTTTTGCCCTTTCAGCAGCAAACTTGAACTCCAGCAAGTACAGGCCATTGTTGTAAACAATACATGCTTTTATTAGTAGTAGTACTTTTTTTTATTTTATTTTGTGTATATTTGACGTAAACTTTATGCTTTTAAATTTTTGCCCTTTTGACTTACAGCAGGTGCATTTCCATCTGCGGTATAGCTGAAAACACTGCCTGCTGAGGTTTTTTTTTTTTTGGAAACTCATTTTGTGTAAACAATAAGCTGTGCGCACACATAAACGCACACACACACACACACACACCACAGAGCTGCCCATTCATGTGGTATTGTGGTTCGACAAGTGGTTTTTCACCAAGCAGGTCACCCACTGAACTTCCTGTTGTTGTCTCCACGGTCTTCACTGGCCCAGTGATTGTTTCCCCCTCGCTGCTGAAATTACCCAGAGATCATCTGAATTATCAGGCGTGTATGCAGATCTACTTTCACATCCATACCCCCTCTTCAGCTGCTGAATTAACACAGGTCACAGAGGCTGTTATGGAGTCAGGCTTTTACTGCATTCGCTGTCTTTTCTAATTTGACTCGTGGTGCCCTGTGAAATATGGAGGCCCAGAGATGTCACTGGAAAAGTTGAAAAAATTGTTTACTTAAGTTGGTATTAATGCATCAATAAATACCTGGACTTAAAGAACTGATTTACAAAAATGACATTCATTTTACTTTGAAAAACTATTTGCGACAGAAGACAGTTTAAGAATGGGGTTAATGACAGGATTTCCTTTTCCTTCAGTTTCTTTTCCTTTTTTTCTGCTGCGTTTCCTGTTTACTAATTTATTAGCTTATACATTTGGCTTCTCATTTTGAACTCATTGTGACACCCAGAGCTAGCAAAATCAGGCAAAATCATCCTGATTGGCTAGGGGATGTAACAAGCTCTCTGAATGGTCTCTGAATAGCCTAACCAGCTATATCAGGTTTTAAAAAACTAAGGAATTGATTAGGTAATAGGAAAAATAAAGAAGCTGGAGAAAATAAATTAAAATGATCAGGAATGTATTCCCATTTTTAAAATGCCTCTCAGGCTTTAAATTCCTTACTTCCTTATACTGATTCATAAATGAATCAGTATATTTACAAATGCTATTGAGAGTTTCATGCTGTTTTTGTAAATACATTTTAAAACTTAATCTTACATTAATTAATTTAACTTTTTTTTAAGGAAATGTTTTAGTACTTTTCTTGTGACATCACTGGTCGTCTGTACAAATCACCCTTTACAGATATTTCTGAATCGTCATTTCCTGTCATAAAATGTGTAAAAATCACTTGTGACCACAGACAGGCAGCCAGTTGATTGAATACAATGTGTGGCCATGATCCATCCCAATTTGACTTGAAATTCAAAATGCATATGTGGTTTAGCTTTCCAGTGTTTTTGCACTCTAGCACTTGATGTCAGGTGTTACCACACCAGGCAGCTCTGTGGTTCAGGAGTTACACTGAAAATCAGTATATGATCCAAGTAGGCGAGTTCATGTTAGTTTGTCAGCACAGAGACACACAGCGATTTGATGTTCGCAAGGTTGTGATGAGTTATTGTGTGTCGCCGTGAGGAGTTTAGGTAAAATTTGCCTATTGGTCAGAAAGTGGCTGTGACGCATCATCCTGTCAGTTTAGAAATTTCTTATCTCAAGTAACATCTCATACCCATAATGCCTTGCATTTTGTAGCTGTTTGGTGTCTTTGCAACAGCCTGATTTTGGTGCCAAAGGACTGAAGGCCTCGGTTCACTTAAAACAAAATGCTTGTATCTGCTAATGGTTTCACTGTAACTGGGGGCTCGTGTGACGACACCTCAAAAGCATCATTTCTCTCTGTCACAGTGAAAGAAAAACTGTAAACGTAGTCGCCTCCTTTGTGGTGACGACACAAGGCGAACTCTCAGAGTGGCGTTTTCATGACGCTAATATATGCAGAAGTTGTACACATTTGTACGATTCACGGTGTCAAGGCTACAAACGGAGAAGACACAGTCTGAGTTGTTGTTGGAGATGGACCGGGGGAGGTAGTGCGATACAACCGGGAGGAAGCTATGACTGCTGTGGATACTCAGAATGAGCTTTAACACTTTTACCTTTGGAGGTGGTCAGAACCTTCAAAATTACATGGGAAATACATAGAGTGAGAGCATCTGTACATTCTGTTTGATACAATCTGATCCCATATGATTACATTTGGTTTGGACATTATGTTGTCATTGTTACCTTTGCTTTAGGTGGACAGGAATGATTATAGTTGCAGTTGCTAAAGGTCTGAAGAATTTTGAGGACTTCATTAATAATCATTACTTTAAGGGAGCTCTGTGTTCCTGTGACTTTAATCACAAGTGACTGAAACTGAAGGACAAATGCTCCAAACAAACTTCTTGCTGCTGTGCGAGCCTACCTACGTGACAAGTGAGTACGCATCAGCTTTACAACCATGATAAAAGTGCAACATCTTAAAATATGTGTTCCTCTCACTTATCCAGCTGCTCCTCTATGGTACTAAATATTAACATCAAGCAGACCCAATAAGGAGGGATTTCTAGAAAGAACGAGACCTGTTCTGCAAACTCCAGAAGTACGAAACCATCCTTTGTCAGATCCTCAGATTTTCCAAGACCTAACTGGTAAATTATTTAGACTCTAATTGAATTGAAAGCATTTGCTTATTTTATCTTTACAGATCAAATTTAATTTGATTGAATTTCTCTTTACAGTAAATCAGATGTGCAGCTGTGAAAAATCCTGTTGTATGTGTGACGGTGTGATAGTTGAACACAAGCAAAGGGGTTTGGATCTTTTTTTCTAGTTGAGCCCTGTTGAGAGGGAACAGATTCCCGAAGTGAAGAGTCATAGGTCGCTGTGGCCAAGGTGAAGAAAAACTCCAGAAGGAGAAGAAGAAGATGAAGAGGTGAGTGGGAGGAGTCAGGAAAATGAAGGTACAGAAGGAGTCCTATCTGGTGCAGCCGGGGAGGAATGAGACAGGACAGGACAGGATGAGGGTTTTCAGTCATTTAAAGATCCAGGTAATTCATTGGTCAACGTGTGCCAGCGCTCAATTTTCTTGTCCTTGTTTTTGAGGCAGTCAAACCAGTGTTTGAGCCTCTCTCCGTTTGCATTGATACCCAGAGACACGCCACCTGAAAGAAAGACAGGCACATAGAGGATTTTACTGTGTCACATATGAAAATCATTGTAATATCTGAAAACCTCCGAAATCAAGAATCCAATTACAAATGGCACGTTAGACGGCTCTCTCCTTTATTTTTGGTAAAACAAAACAAGATTAAATTTAATCTAATCTAGGCTTAACGTAAAAATGTGAGTTGAATATTCATCCATTCTAAACTGCTTTGGTGCAGCTGAATTTCAACTTCAACTATGATTTAAAAAAAAGTTTTTTAAAATGTTAAAACTTGTTTGTGCAGTTAAGCCTTCATTTATACATGCTGAATCAATCAATTTGTTAAGCATGAAAATACACTCATTAAACATGTTATTGATGAGCTTATTAATTGAGGGTTAAACGTTTATAACTGTGTTTATAATTGACATACTAATTAGTATCAACGTAGAAATAATGCTTTATAAATGATGAATTAAGTATTTAATAATCATAATCAATTTCTTAATAGTGTGTAGTTATTACAAAGTGTTACCAGCTCCCCTTAAGATGCATTTAGTAGCTTCCAGCAGTTAATAATGAACCTTGAGGAGAAACCATTGTCTCAACTGTTTCCAAGGTCGATTATGAATAATCAATGATAAGTCTCCATTTTTAAGGCAGCAAAGACCAAGAGATTTAAATGTGCTCAGAAAAGAAAACATAAACTGAGCAAGAATCTGAGCTCAGATCCATCTGCTGAAAATGATCATGTGATACAGGGAAAGCTCCAGAACAGCTCAGGTGAGACTGTTGTATTAACAGAGACTGAACAGCAGCCAAAGGGGAGTTTTCATACATGTATTATAATTTAATGATTTATAAATGGTCTATGAAATGTATTACTCACTGACAACAGGTCAGTTAGTATGATATTAAATGCAGTAATGGCATACGGATGTGTTTTGAATGAATAATGATCACTCACTTCTGTTGCACTGATTCAGATTTTATATTTTCACTGTTTACTCCTTTGGTATATATTAATTTTTGTCTATCACCCAACTCGGCACTTTTAAAGGTGCTTACCTATGAAATCGTTGGACTTCCCGATGTCATAGTCCCACACAGTCACCTCCAAGGTCTTTTTGGTGAGGTCTGCATATTTAATGTCGTAACAGAATTCCTACAGAGAAGAGAAACAGTAGAAAATGAACTCCAGTCATGCCTCTCTCCAGTACAATCACATACAATTGCAATTGCACATCTCATCTTTTCGGATCACCACGGTGGGAAGGAGCCTTTGTAGGTTTAAGTGTCTTGAACATGTTAAATTAAGAGTCTGATTCTGGTTCAGCACTTTCACAACAAAACACCCCTCTGCACGGTTTTGGGTTTGCCACACAATCATCATTACAACCCTGAATGCAACTGACATTTGTTTTATTTCCCAATGTAATTGATTCACATAATTCTCAGCGCCTCATTGAGTTTTAATTTTTTGTTGGTGCCTAAAATAACATGCAGGCTAATGACTGCTGCCTTTCCCCACTCTCTGAGATCAGGATCAGGACCCTCGCACAGACTAGTTCAGTTCACTACCTGTGGCAGAAGTACAGTAAGATTGGAAATAAAATGTGAAGCACAGTCCAGGATACATTAGCAGAATGACAGTGTGATCAATAAAGCAGACTCTCCACTTAATGAAACAAGCATTTTTCTGTCATCAATTTGCACCGTGCAAAG
This sequence comes from Caranx ignobilis, assembly GCA_021432705.1. NCBI lineage: Eukaryota > Metazoa > Chordata > Actinopteri > Carangiformes > Carangidae > Caranx > Caranx ignobilis. The sequence continues at coordinate 10,206,853 of MU269980.1, read as the reverse complement.
TGGGAGCATTTATTCTGCATTTCTGTGTGAGGTTCAATCAGGGTTGCTGCTCCACCTTAATGAAATCAATGCTTTGATATGGAGGAAGCGCCCCTGCTGCTCATCTCTGGCAGAAAGGCCAAGAGGTGACGGAGGAATACGGGTGCAAAAAATGTCAGAGGAAATGTCAAACCGCTGGCCTGCGTGAGCGTTTGGCCGGGCCCATCCCCTCGTATACAAGCAGACACTTCCGAGCCAAGCTGCCCTGTGCCATGAGGCACCGAGGGGACTGAACAGCATTGAAAACATGTTTGGCATCCTCTCTGTAAAACATGGCTGGGTCCTAAGCGGAGACTGGCAATGCATTTCTTGTTCCAACAGTATTTACAATCAATCTTTTTTGTTTACAAGAAGTTGTTCAGCTCTGAGGATCAGCTGCTCTGGCAACTAAAAGATGCTAAAATACTCTGTATATTTAGTGATCATTTTAGCATTTTAGCATCCAGCAGTTAGGTGGGTTTGTCACATTGAGCAGCACATCACATATGGTTAAAGGACAGATATTGATGCCTGTAGCTTAACGGTCCTGGAAATGTACACAGAGAAGTGCATCAATCAAGCATAAAAACAAAAACCTTCAGGTATCATAAGAGACACAGCTTCAGCTCATCTCCTCAGTCTGAACTGTATGGGTGTGGTTTGAAAGATATTGGCATGGCAACACGAAAGAAAACCCCACAATCATGTTTTGATTCCAGTGTTACAGAAGAAAGAGAAACCTTTCTCCAGGTGATGGAAAAGGATGAAAACAGAAACACAGAACGAAAAACAAAAAAAAAAAGCAACCGAGCCGTTCTGAAAATATGTGTTCATATAGAACCACATCTATCTTAGTAGAGACTTCAACAAGAGATCAACTAAAAAGACGCCATTTCATTTCGAGCTTTATTCTAACAGTTTCTCATGTGTTTTGGAGGCTATTTCATCAACATCTCGCCACCACAGTCGTCACCCCACTTCCCATGTTGCTGCGGCAGATGTTCCTGCCAGTCCACAGCTGCATCAGTTTATTAAAAAGCCTGGCTGGCTTAGATGTGCTCCTCTCCTCCATACCGCTTGCAAACTTTAACATTTAGTGTAAATTTGTTGTTGAGTTGTTAGTATTGATTGTTGGGGACTGGATCAGGCTCATTAAGAACAAGGCTTCTGATTCCTGAATCCTTTTGGGATTTAGAAATAGAGCAAACAGGTTTGATCTGTGGCCTCCATGTTTGTTATTCCTGACTTCTCCCTGTTGACCTCAATACACAAAGTGCTGCTTGTTGTTCTGATCACAATCACCCTGACCAGTTAACACTTAAGTCTAATGCTGGACAAGTTTTGAAAAAAAAAAAAGAAGAAAAAAAAAGATCGAGAAAGGAATCAATATTGAGCAATAAGGGCTGCAGAGTGAATGTAGTTTTTAACTCAATGGTCCTCCTGCCCTAGTTAAAACATTTGCATTACTGGTTTGAAGTTGCTTCTCTTTCCCCTGAACAGTGACCTAGGCTGTAAAAAGAGAGATAGCTCAGCTGAGCAAAACACCCGACCAGCATCTACAACGACAGACACTGGGCTGAGGGTGACTTCAGAGACATGTTCTACCAAAAGAAATTCCACCCAGTGATGAAGTAAAAAAAATGTGCTTCTGTTCAATCTGTCAGCCGAGGCCTCCCTGAATGGCTTTTTGTATGTCCCAGGGTTATGGAGGTTGCTCAGCACGTAAAAAGCATCAAGACAAACCATCAAGTTTGGTAAAAAGAAAAATAGCACAGTAGATGTGGCTTATACCTCGTTGAACTCAGGATTGAGCGTCTTCTTCTTCACAGCAGTCTTGTGCTTTGACTTTTTGTTCTCGTCAGGCTTCAGGTATCTGTAGGAGAGCAGAGCAGGATAAAAGACGGAGGAACGCTTATTACACTTGATGGCTCTGGGCTCAAGGTTTTAACCGCTTACACTCTCTGGACAGGGCAGCAAATAGAAAATACTACACATCATTTTATGGAAATTATGAGAATTGCCTGAAACCTCTACAATGTAAGAGCATCATTTACAGTTTTTGTTTTCCCAGCTGTTATTGTTCTGTCCTCCAGAGGGTGCTGTGGTACAGCCCTACGTTCAACCACTGCTGCATTTCAACACACATACTACATCACATAAACATCTTCTCTAACTTCACCTGTGCCTTTATTAAAGACATTTTTTTTCCAGTCAGCAACACACAGACACAGCTGTGTCATCACTCCTTCTCTGGGAAGAGTGACGTCCAGTACACATGTTTAATGATAAACTTTTTTTTTTTTTTGGTCTGTTTTTGATGAGATTACAGAAGTGACGACGTCTCACCTCATAACAGTGAGTCGTTTCCAGTGTCAGTTGATACTCCCACTGCATTACAGTGCTGCAGATACGCAGTTTGTAGCTCACATAAAACCTAAATCTTTAGTCAATATGAGGTTTTATGGGTTTGTTCTAGTAGGATTTTATTATCTTTACAAAGTTACTGAGTGTTCTCCCCTGTGCTCCTTTCAGTTAATGGCTCTCATTTCAGATATTTGTGTGGTAGCCAGAGTCAGACGACACTCACACTAATGCAGTTTTACAGCCCCGCAGTAAATCTTACTGTCACAGTGGTTTAAATGTGCACTTTTTATTTCATTTTTATTTATGGTCATTTTAGAGGCTGCAATTTACAGTGTGGAGGGGCTGCATTGTGTTATACTGAGAGGCTGTCAATACCTGGATTGATACATGTATAAATAGGATTGATTATTAGAAAAGTCTTGGTAAAATGCAAAAAATTCAACAGTGCAGAGTTTAATAAACGCCTACTGTAATGTACATCCACATCTGTTTCAATAGATGGATGAATGGATGAACGGACAGACAGAAAGTCTCTCATCCTTTTCAAAATAAAGGTAGATTAAAGGTAGATAGATTATAATTTTTTTTTTTAGAAAAAATAAAGAAGAAGAAGCAGCAGCAGAAGAAAGAATATTAAAGTATGTGTATATGCTATATATACTATAACCTTTACAAAAGTACAGAATCATACAGATGTGTCCAAGTTACCACTGTGGTACCTTTACCAGTTTGAGTTTGCATTCACTGCAGTGTGAGTCAGCGGTGAAAACATATTGTTAGTGCCACTGTTGCTGTGGGTGCAGGCATACAGTACGTGCTTGTGAATGTACAACACGTGTATGTGTGTGTGTGTTGGGCCTTTGTTTCAGCTCTGCCTTCATAAAAGATGCAGAAGCTAGCCTTTGCCTACTGTATATCACACCCAGTATAATAGATGTTGTCCAGTGCCTCAGTTCATTTGGTGAAAAAAAAAACAGCAGTTTTGGGGCAATAATGTTCATTCTGATGTGAAATATTTCAATCCAGTCAGCAATTACAGTGGCTCCTCACACCCCTGTTTCATTTTTTTTTACATGCTTGCTGGACCCACACTGACTTCAATTACCCACAGTAATGCAGATACGTAGAGGGGGGCTAAGTGGGTTGTTATTTGGAAACTTACCCCAAGGGGTGAGTGGGCTGAGATTGTGGTTGATGAGAATATTGCAGTGAACCTAATTGTTGTCACCTAATAGGACGACTGACCCCCGAGCAAAACCTGGGATGCAAACAATGTTATTGTGTGATACAGTGTTTTCAGATGTTTTTTCCCTGCATGAATCACAGTTGTGTGGCCTTCATTCAGCAGCTGTGCACTGAAACCCTATTCTCCATCTTTATAGGGAGCTTTACATCTAAGCTTGATGAGATGCACTCCTTATGGATGGTGGAGCCATTAAGGAGGGGATTTACATTTACGTTCTCACCACCATCTTTTCGACTAATGTGTCTCTTTGTACGGCAGATGCATTTTAAGATATTCCCAACATTACCAGCATAATGGAGCGAAACATTTTTCTGTTCAGGTGACAGCTCTGATTCGAGTCTTGACATAGGCTGGTGAAAGAGGAGAAGCCAATCCCGTCTCTCTGACATGAGTACACACTTCCTTTATTCCTTCACACATGAGCCAGTCAGTAAATCTCTTATCTGCCAGCGTGTCCTTCAAGCTTCGGGGAGATTTTCTCAACCTAAAACTGTTGGAAAATTGTTGCCAGCCCCTCTCCCTCCCAAAACGAGTTGTGCTTTTGTTCTCGAGGTGTGCACAGTGGAGTCGGAAATTAATTGCACTTTCATTGCTCAGCCAGATGAAAGACTTGGGAAATGTTCAGGTGTGATAAATAGGACATTCTCACGTCAAATTGCAGGCGCGTGAATGGCCTCCTGTGCTGTGTGTCTTTCATGCTCCTGATAATCACAGTTAGTTTACCTCCTTTCCGCTAAAACATCAGCCCTGCCAGCTAATCCATTTCAGCACTTTTGCATCGCGTTGTACATCCTCTAAAAATAGCATAATTATGACAAGCATTTGCTGTGTTTTGAGGACAAATGTCCATTGGGAGGAATCAGCGGGCAGGTTGTTTTATGTGATGATGCTCAGGGTTTCTGCACCTTTTACCAAAATCTAAATCAATGTTGTTGTTGTTGTTGTTTTTTTACAACCTCAACTCTTTTACTCAGACTTTTGCTTTGTTCTCCTGTAAATGTCTATAGTCAATTAAGTTCAACAGCACATACCTGACAAAAATAGAAACAGCAATAAAAGATCTAAACACCCGCAGCAGCATTATCAATAAACCACACTATTAATTTTGCATTTCAGAAGAAATAACTATTACTTCCTATTACTGCTATACATTTTCTGAATCATATGACAGAGTTCTAATAGTTTTCAGATAATCAGAAGCAAATAACATTTTTTTTTTTTTTAATATTTTTTGCGCAGATTTCCTGGTTGTTTTTGTGTCCCTGATTTTTTTTTGTCTCTTTCTTGTCATTCAACATTAAATGCAATGTACACCTGGTCAGGTACTTATCACCGTCTGATTTTGGTGTGGGGAGAGCAGGCTGGGCCAATTTTCCATTTTCCACTGCTTGGGTCCTCCCCCTGTTGTAGTAAACTGCAATGATCCTTTAACAGACCCCCTGTTTCTGTTACATAAGTGCATACTTGAGTGTATTCTTTGCATATAATACTGACGTTTTGACATAGGGGTCTGAGAAGCCGTTGGCGTCCATGGCGGCGAGGTGAGCGCAGCGTATTATGCCCACCACCAGGCAAGACTTCTGGGTGTTGTACTTGAGAGAAATCATGATGCGTCCTCGCTCCTCCAGGGATTTATCCTCTGTCTTGTTGACCTGCAGTGACAAAAGTGACAAGGTATGGAAATAATGACCAGCTCCTCTAACAAAGGCTGTTGTCCAGGTTTCCCCTCAGGCACACACTCACAGACACTAATAAACACACACAACCACACAAATGTATACACACACACACATACACACAGACACACACAGACACACACAAACATGCACATGGGCATCATTCACAGCTGACATTTCTAATTTCTCTTTAATCATCATCATCATTTGGGAGATAACCAAAGCTTCAGTTTGCAAAATGGTATTAATCCATGTTGACAACAAAACCATTACCTGGAAATATCCTCACTGTGGATTTATTTCTTCTTATTTTAATCCCACTGCGTTTGTTTTTGTGCTGTCATGTTTGTGTTAAAGTTTGTGGGTGTCATTAAAGTCTGCTGAAGCTTCACTGCTTCGTCTTTCTGCCTTCTCGACAGTTGTGTCTTGAAAATCAGCCAAACACTGATTGGCTGATTGATGCCACCTCCGCTGTAGATGGTGAGTTAATAGCCTCATCAAAATTAATTTGCCATGTTCTTTAGAGACAAGATAAACATCTGAACAGACACAAGAACCATGTGTCAAGAGCACAGGTCTGTTTTCCTTCCAAATTCAACAGCTGGATGAGATGTTCAGGGCCTGACAAGTGAATTTAACTTTTCTGTTTGAATGTGACCTGAATCAATTAAAGGTCCCCTACAGTGTAAAGATATGTATGTGTCCATATGTAGTTTGATTTTAAAGTAGGTCTAGGTTCTATATTCATACTGTGAAAGTATCACAGCCTCAGTCCACAGAGAAATGCACACTGTATTCAAAAACTGAGCCTTAAAACCATTCATTAGGACTTCCTGTCATTTTGTGATGTCACAACAGAGCAGCCATGCCCAGAGCCCTAGAAAATTTCATTTACAGATAAAATGAGACAGCTAATACTGTCTGGATTATGTGAAGGAAAACAGTTTGTTTATGAATGAATAAAGTGCTACAGCAGAGTCACAGCTGAGGTCTAGGCAGCTGACACGCTGAAATTAGGGACAGTTCACACTTAAAAAGTTCAGGTCATGAAGATTAAAATGAAGCAGCTCATGTTAGAAGGTGTAAAAACAAAGTACAGGTGCCCTTGTTGGTTATTTCAGTATATGGGTCATTACTCATGGTACAGTAAAAAAGTTCAATTAATCATTATTTTTATTTTTGCCATCAGCTCTACTGTACACTATGGACTTTTATTTGATTATACTATTCATTCATGCACAGCGCTGGATAGGGGCAGTAAATAAATAAACATTGCGTGTATGAAGTCACAGTAAAAACCATGACCATGACCGAAGCTTAACCCTTAAGGGTCTGAGCCTATTTTGTTTTTGAATATTTTTGATTTTACGTTTATATACCACATAAAATATTTACATAGCCATGCTTTTTCTTTTATCCTACTTTATCAACACACTGGGCCCAAAAATACACAGAAATCATCAAATCCGAATTGAAAACAATGTGCAAACATCCAAAAATGGCTGCTAAGTCACAGCCATGCCCATGACAACAACAGATGCAATAGCTGGTGGTCAAGCTAGCCTCCATTAAAGGTCAGTATAGTGAAGATGCATGCAAGCAAGGCGCATCAGATGTATAGAGAGATATCGCTTCCACTCCAGTGTCGTTTTATTCTTGCTCATTGTGACGAAACGTCACTGAGCTATCTGAGCTTTGTGTTTTTTTCCCCCACTGCTGTGGCCTGCAACTTATAAATGCAATTTACCAGCAACGCTCCTGCAGTTGCTGATTGCGTGAATATGCACTGGGCTTTTCCCCATACCTCAGCATTCATTTCTTATAGGCCACCCATATCAGCAATAGCAAATGCCCAGAGGCTTAACAACTTCAAGATTATGAAGGGCCACTTGGAAATGCATGGCCCAGTGAAAATGTGAGCATCAGGACTGAGAGTTCTTTCAATTTGGTTTGTACCATTTCAAATTGATATTCATTGGGATTTTCTGTCTCATTCCTCTCCTCTGTCTCATTTATGACAAACTGCAAATGACTTCACATCGGAGCTAAACTATAAAGTCAAACTTAGGAGACATACACTGCCAGAAAAAGTGGGTTAATCAAGTTTGTTTTAATGTGCATTTGCGAAGTTATAATGCAAGACATGACTTCAAAAAAGTACCACTGATGATTCCTCCACAACTTCCTATTGTATGTTAGAGAACATAATCCTCTTAAGATTTTTAACATGTCTGATTTAGGACCCCCCAGCAGGAGAGAGGGCTGCCTTAATCCCAGTAGATCTGAACGTTTTGCCAAACCCCATGAGTACTGCACTGCTTAAGCATTACAGTCATACAACACTGTTGGATTCATAACGGGCATACAATCAATGCAGCAAAACCAGAAATGCGAAGCAGGCTACAGCTCACTTCTTCAAACTGGTATTCTTCACCCACCACAGACACATCACTCAAGACAATTTATCAGTCTTTGCACATCTTGCTCTTGTGCAACAAAAGCCTTTATAGACTTTTTACCCCAACACATGCTGTACTTCTCACCAGGATCTGAAAAAAAAAGATGTGTACAATCAGTGGAGTTGAAATTTAAATGCTGGAGTTTGGTCCAATCCTGTTTTTTCCATTTGAAATGGAAACATACAGTGTGTTGCGATGTTATAGAAAGTCGGTAGTGGACCCCAACTACCTGGTGAACATAGTGGAATATTAAGCAGCTATGAGCCTGATGTTTCCCTCAGGAGCTGGTAGAGACAAAAAAGAGCAAAAAAGAAAAATCTCATTCTAAAGCAGACAATGACAACCAGTCAAACCCAATCTACTGGTTAGTCTTTCCCACCAGGCCTTGACAACACCAGAAAAACTAGTCCATACCTGGGGAAATACTTACTACAAGTACATTCAGACTTTTTGCTTTGTGACAGAAAAATGTTTGTCACTGCTGTGAAAGATAATGTAAGCGATGGGGATTGATTTCTATCATTCAAATTACATTTCCACCTTTGACCACAATGTGATTGCGATGGCAGTTGATTCAGCAGCCCACTCCATGGTCAGATGAAGTAGCAACAACAGAAAAGTAAATAAACACTCTAAAAATAAATAAATGAACAAACACGGTGTTAATCGTCTCCGAGCAATGTCAAAGCATGTCCATATTTCACTCCGTAGAAAAACTATGTGCTCCCTATCACCGCTCACATCCTAATTGAGGCAGTCGATGACGCAATCTCTCTCAGACCATGCACCACAGCACATAGATCCAAAATACAAACCATGAAACAATAAAATTAAATCTAATCTCAACTTTTCTACCTTTATAAAATGGCTCCTACACACGGTCTCACTGTTTTAACCCAACCAAACCATAATGCAATACAATATGGGAAATGTGTTTGCCTGTATGTCTCTTTTATGGAGGAGGCACCATAAAAGAGACATACTTTTTTTAACTGCACTGAGAGCTTTGTTGTTGCAGCATTAAGGTTGTATTTTCTAAAAATGCTGAAAAATGGTAAATGTAATCAAGAGGTGCAATATGGGTTATCTTTTTCCCTTGATGTTACAATACATAGATCTTGCAAAACAGCTTCCTCTTTGGTTTTTAGAACCCAAAACTTTTTCAAGTTGTGAATAGTAATTATGCCAAAAACAGTTCCACGGATGCCAAGTATTCTGCTGTTTGTAACTTGCATACACACCTTAAACATACACCCTTGTAGATGAATGGGGGCCTATGATTTGCTGTAGGGGTGCAAGGGATCAGAATCCTCATGGATCGGACCGGACAGCAGCTTCGGGGTCACGGTTCGGATCATTTTTGGATCAGTGGTGGCGGCGGCAGCAGTTTGATAAAATGAATAATTTTGTTATTGTTGTTACTGTTGTCTAGAGCTGCAGCTTCAGATATAGGAGCAGACTTTTTTAAATTGCCCGTTTATTCAGCTGGGGCGGTGCACCTGGTCCTACACTACTTTTTTTTTATCGATCTATCTGCAGACCACTTGCCTACCAATCCGTGCAGAGCGATCGGTTTGAATCACAGATCAACCATTGTGACACTAATTTGCTGTACTGCAAGCTGCTCTGTCATATAATCATGCAATCGTGAGCTGCCATCTTGTCTGTTAAACACCTACATCCAAAAACACAAAGTTAAGACAACATACAAATAACAAAATGAAGACAATAAACATGCAGAAATTGCCTCTGCAGCCACAGACCTCCGTCTCCTTCACAGTCCTGCACTGTCTGTTGGAAACAAGGCTCAACACTCTGTTCAGCAGTGTCCACAGCAGGGTATTAATCAGATATCTACAGGGAGCCGACTCTTCTCTACGCGAATCACAGATGACTTTTGCAAGATGTCTCACTGGACTTGTGGGACTCGCCGTCCATTTCATCTGGCATGCCGACATGTTTCAGATGCCCCCTCACTTTAGCGTCAAATCCATTTAGTTGTGTCTGTTTGTCTGCTGTTTGTCCAAGTTTGAGACAACCCTCTGTTGCTTCTGTCTCCTTTAACAAGATACACTTTGGGAAGTGTGTGACAAACCAAGAAGCTGACAGGAATATGAGTATGCAGACACAAAGTGAGTGAGGGAGGAAGTAGAAACCTCAGGCTGCCTGAACAGCATCAAGGTCGGCGTATCTGACAAGTGCAGAATTCCTTACAGCACTGAGTGCCTTCTTTTCTATTCACTCCTGTACAACATTCATTCACCCCAGCTCGCCTTCCTTCTCTAATAGCAGATTTTTTTCAAGCTGGCATGTAAACAACATACATCAACAGAGGACACATTCAGGACTAAGACTCAAATGATCACCACATAACATCATGAACAAAGGATGCGAAGACATAAATTGCCTGCGACCGTATGGCCTCCACTCATCACAGACCAAGGCCAGCTCTCTTTTTCCTATCTCCATCAACATAAAATCAACTTACATAAGCAAATACACTACTGCGCAGTAGCATTTGCTTAACATTTTCCAGCTAATTGTACCATTGCCTGGGGGAAAACTCAATTAAGATTGGCTAGAGGATGTCCATTAATTGAATTTAGTGCACAGTACAACCGGACACCTGCGATGTGACTGTCTGAACATCATTCTGAATGAATGTAGTCACAGACAGGAGTGAGATATACATCGCTCTGTCTGCCTGCTTCATTGTTTTCTGTACACAACAAGGCAGCAAACAAAAATAACATTATTCCAAATGTATTGACTGGGTTCCAGGTATTAGTCAGGCCCTTAGGGGGGTTACCAGGAAAACAGTGACATTACCAGAGCAAGGTCAGGTAATATCCCAGGATGATGGGGGGTTGGGACTGGTCCAGGTTACTGAGCCATTGATCAATTCTAATTTTCAAGGTTACAGATCAAAGTGCATAGCCTTCACTGAGAGCCACAGGTGTCTCTGTCTTTTTTCATCTGAGTACTAAAGCCTAACAATGCGAAATACAAAATCCTGACTCACTCAAAGGAGCACAGGTCTTCTTCTCCTGTGTAATGACTGAGTCGCAATGAGATGACGCATGGGTGGCTCAAGATACAAAACAGAAGGCTGGGCCAAAACGCATCTCCTGCTAGCGGCGTGGTAGGGATCCTTGAGCGCCCCACCGTTGTCTGAGAGGTGTTGATCTGACTATTGTGCTGATGCAAGGGAAGAGGCAGTGGCTAACAGGGCACTGGCATTCACTCACAAACATATCCCACATAGAGGAGACAGAAAAAGTAGTGCTGATAACAGTGGAGGTTAAATCAGATAAGAGAACCAGGTGCAGAGGATGTTTTGGGGGCTCTATCAAACAATATCGCTGCTGCCTCTCCATCTTATTTTCAAATAAAACAGCAATAACACTCAAGTTTTAGGCCTGTGGCTGCTCAGATGTTTCTAACAGCCCACAAAACATACGAGTAAACAACTTCTTTCGAGTACCCTTGAAAATCTAATATTAAATATTATACAATATTATTATTGTCAAGATAAGAAGGAAGTTAACAACCTCAATTATTAAGGTATTAATTAAGACTTAAATACATTACTAATGAGCTTCATCAGGTCTGTTACAATGTGACAATGGCACTGCTTAACTTAACTTAAATAGTGTGCAGACACATGACGCTAACGTTACATCAGTGTTGTTGATTTGCTCGACAGTTCCACACATTTTCATGATGCAGCAGATGATGGGGGTCCATCATTTAAAAGTCCTGCAGCAGCGATTTCATTGAACTTTTTTTTTTTTTTTAACCACCAATCTGATATCATTGCATCATGATGCAGATAATGACGTATGACAGTATAGCAGTGTCTCATATTATAGGGGGGTTGAAGGAGTATGAATAAGAAATGGGATCAGGCCTTAATGTCATCACTTCTGGATCATGGATATCCACAGAACGTTAATGTCAGTGGTTGGCATGACCTTGTTTTCCAGACTTGGCCCTATCTCCTTGAAATTATGTTTATAATACAACTAAAGTGCAACAATGAATATGTTTTGTGAGGAAAGTTTTCACTGGGTGGATTACACTGAGAGGCAAAGCCTTTTGAATGAAGCACTACATTTATTAACAACAGTGGAGTTGCCATTGACTCCCTTTCACATACCAGTGATGAAGAACTTCAGGAGCACAATAATCAGGAACTGCTCGAATCATTATCTCTATATCAGCAATTGATCACATAATTACTTGGATGAAAAAGTGGTCAGGCAGAGCGACAAACCTAGAGATAATGATCACTCTGTGACTCTGTGGAGATTTATAGTGTCTTGGAGATCGTTTCTTTGGTTTTCAGGCCAGCTTCACATATTCATGGTTCATCTTCACTGTTCACTGAGGAAAAAGCAAAGAAAGAACCACAGCATGCAACCTGCTTGACACCAAGTGGCAGCCAGACAGGCAAAGTTGGTCACATGCTGGTAAACTTACTGAAACATTAAGGAGCTAACAAATCAGATATTTTCCTTAAGCGTTAGTGAAGCCCAAACCAAATGTTAAAGGAGAGTGAGGCCAGAGCCACAACTCCAGATGATTGCTAACTTTGTCCTGTAACTGCTGGATGTGTAAACTTCATTTTCCAAACACTTTATATTGTAATTGTGGGTTTATGTTGTAGCTTCTGGCCTTGTGATCATCTTTAATGGACCTGGGCCTAAGAGAAGTTTTTGCTAATGCTAAATAAAAGCTGAGGGGTTATTGTTGTCATTAGATATCATCTTCTGGGAGCCATACTTTCAGTTTCATTACTGGCCAACTTTTGTTTCTATGGGCCTTCTGGAAGTTTAAACAGCTTCGCACCAATGCAATACAATAACCTTTTATGGGCTGTTCCTGAACTACTCAGCTGCACAGTAATGCTGATGCTGGGCTTCCAGGACAAAGAAAACAACAACACAACCTTGCACGCATTAGAGTTCATCAAAGTGTTTGCAAAACAAAAACTAAAGCTACCATTTTCAATAAATTTGCGGTCGTCACTTACAGCTAAACCTCTCGTTGTCGGACTGAGCCCGGGAAACAGAAATGTAATACACAGTGACACCGAGCCAAGATTTATCCCCAGATATGGCTGCTGGCTCTCGCTCTGCTCGGGCCCACTTGCTGTTTTGCGGTGCCAGTGCTGGTGGTGGATCCAGAGTCCAGACTGGCAGACACATCCATTAGATAGACATGGTTGAGTGACCACAGTGATAGCAAGGACACAGCTGTCCGAACAACTTGGGATTACCTTGGGATTACGAAAACACACAAACAGTTCCTCTGACATTCAAAGGCCTTTGTGTCAGCATGTGTAGACTTTTCACCTTTATGCTGGTAACTATAGTGACAATGGAGACAGGTTTTTGGATGAGTCTGAGCCTGTTTCTGAAGAGATTGGTCCCTTCATACATGCGTTTTTTGCACATTCATTGGTCTTCATCTGAGTGGCACATGTATAAACTTGAAAAGTCCTAGAGTTCAGAGAGATTTGGGTAATAAATGGATTTTAAAAAATGACATAAATTTAGTAGAAATGTCTTCAGGTTACATCTGTTTTCTGCATTTCTTCGGTGATATTTCAGCTTGTGACAGGTCTGATCCACAGGTCTGTGAGCCAACTGACTTGTTTATGAGCTGAGCAAGCCAATCAAAGTGCTTCACTGCCAGGCCAAAACCATCAATAAGACGGGGCCCCTGCTAGCCACTGGATGAGATGATTAAATGGTCGATGCTCTATTCTCCCCAGCACGGCGAAACAACATCCTGTGTTCAAACAGAACTCCTTATCCACTACTTCAAGAGCAAGCAGAGCAGAACGCTTCCTGCCTTGAGCTCTCTCTCTGTAACCAGCTCCACTTTGCCTTTAAGCATTTCTATGAGAAAATGACCAAACTGTGCTTTATACTCTCTCTTGCGGGCGTGAGACATGTGACAGGGTGGTCCAAAATAGCAAAACAACCTGACTGCAACAGACCAGACAACCCATGAATAAAACAGTTACTGACTTTGACACATATATCTGCTCCACAGCTCCAGCATGCTGTGACATTCTGAGCTACAAGACCTACTGAAACACCCTTCTTCTTCTTCTTCTTCTTACTAAAAATTAAAGAACATGTATCCCATTTGTGCAGTAGATACCTGCTGAAAAGCTGCAGGCTGTGACTTCAAGCAGGTTCTGGCCTCAGTTTTCCAAACCATTTTCATGTTTAGTCACAGTGAAGGCACAAATTCAGTCATGAGCATCATGTAATCCACTGTCACGATGAGCTTTTTTGTGGTGTAAACACACTATGAAAATACTTGTGAGTCACGCATCAAAGGTTCAAAGATGTAACACCACAAACTGTAAACTGCTTTACCAACCAGTCATGAATTTGGACAAAGAAATCAAGATTAAGACAGTGAGTGTGCTGTTACTCTGTAATTACTGCACGGCATTTGAAACATGGTCATTTTGAAAGTGTACTAACATTAAACAAACCTTGACAAGATCGTAGCCCAGAGCGATGGAGGCACCATGGATGTTCGATACCAGTTGCGCACAGACATATTTTGTATTTTTGGATGCTATTTCACACTCCCACATAGAGAACAAAGCATATGAAGAGAGCAACAGGAATTTGTCTCTCCAAACCCAAGGCAGTGCTCTATACTCCAAATATGGAGGGGCCAGAATTACACTGTATTATTCTGTTTAAATCATAAGCTGTGTGGGCACTTTGAAAGGGATATTCAATCGCAGTTCAATGACACTCCACTTCACTCCCATGCTCTCAAAACACATAATCCACTCCTGCACCCCACTTATGGCCTAAAAACCCGGCGCTCTAATCTGTCCCGTGGTTTAAATTAAATCCTCAGGGATACTGTTGAGTCTTCTTGCATCTAGCAATATGTAGCCCACAGCTGGAAAGACTGTTGTTATGATGCACCTCACCTTAAGCAAGAATTATGCTTTTATCTCTTGTGTGCAGAACTAACTTCTCCTTTGGCTCCGGATAAAGTCAAAGTGAATTGGTCATTGTTTGTAACTCAACTTAAGAACAGCGTAAGAAATAATTGCATCTCTTATTGTCTGAATTTTTCCTCTAAGCAAGGTCACATTTAATCATATTATTGAGATTAACTAATGAACATAACAATATTGCTCTGTTTACATTTTGTAGTTTTTACATAATATTCTGGGATGAAATGGGCTTTTCATGAAATATATAAAAAAAATGTAATGACAGCTGTTGAGTGTTTGCTTCCTCTTGTTTCCTGTTTATTTTTCTATTTGTCAAAAATCAACACACTCAGCTGATTTTACTAAGATTAATCAGCCAAACAGAAGGTCGATGTGTGTTGAATATGAGCTACAGTATAGAATATTAGTAAAAATTTCAATTTGAAATAATAATCGCTGCATTTGAATATAAAATATATGACATTTCAACACAATAAAGAACAGAAACAATGTAGTGCGATATGATGAACATTAAGCGCCAGGTGTGCGAGGCACTGCAGACTTACAGGTAACTGTTTCTCCAGGCAGTTGTTGAAGTTTTTGATTTGGTTGGGCTTCAGCTTCTTGAGGGGAATTCGCGTTTCCCCAATGAACTCGTTGTGGCGGAATTTGTCCTCATCACACACCGAAATCCTGCAAATAGAAGAAGAGAGCAGGTGGAGTAGGATACAAAATGAAGTCAGGTTTGGACTGAGGTTTTGTTGCCATGAGGGGGCTTAAAATCGTAAAACCAGTCATTTTCCACCTGAAGCCCAGCATCCCCCATCACTAAAATCACCACTTCACTATAGAGCTGGTCCCTCTGAATCTTTGAGGCCACTGGTCTCTAAAGAAAAACCCTGTTGGCTCTGCAGAGAGGTGCTTCACAAGATTTTTGTCAGGCTCAATCAGTACTCCAGGAAATGATGGGATAATTAAAATTTAGAGGCATTCAGCCATGTGTGGATCAAAAGACTAAAATTAAAGGAGAAACTCTTGAAGCTCAGAGGCAAATGACACTGTTCTTCTTCATGTCAAAACAATTTTAAACCAAATCACTTCTTCAACTTGAACATACAGTACCTTGCTGTGCTCATCTTATTTACCTGATTAGTGCAGCTTGAACTGAATTGTGCTCTGGTGCATGGTGCATTCAGCCTGTTTACTGATTTGTATTATGTGCCCATTTTCTCTTTCCACTGAACACGTAAACACACGCCCTCTTTTCAATGCGTGACAACATCCTTTGTAAACATTACTGTATATTTGCCCGTGTATACTCCAATCAATAAAAAAGAAAAAGAAGATTCATTATACGACAGTGTAACCGCTCACAAAAGATAATGATTGATGGTGAACTGAAAGGCAGACCATAGTAATTCAAAACCACTGAGGACAAAATGCACACAGGCAGAGCTCCAGGTTTTACTTTCCAGACAGGAAATCTGCATTCCTCTCCCTCATTTCATTTCATTTAATTTATTATGAAAGTCAATTATTGTTGTTGCTGTTGTTGTTGTTGGTAATGGTGTGTGTGTGTGTGTGGGGGGGGGGGCAAGCTCTCAGTGCTCTCAGTGGACGCAGCCTATGTCTTCAATAAATGCAGAGAGCAGCTACAATGTAAGCTCTTGACATGACATGATTCATGCCCATGACCACATTAAGCTCATTTTGTGCAGTCCAGCTTGTGTTCAAAAGCTTTCTGCTGCATATTCACCTGATGTATGGAGGTCAACATGCAGCTATTGTGCAGCCCAAGACATGAGTAACATGTTCTCATCCCATAAAGTTTGTGTAGGTATTAAAATAATATCTGTATTTAGATGTTTCATAAATGATGTTTTCATCATTCAAATGTTATCAAATTGAACAAATCAATTTATACATTTAACTAAAGTTAAAGTCCCTACAAAGAACTTTCATTTTGTGTTGATTTTGGCGACCCCTGTGGACAAACGTGGTAGGAATCTCTTTGCGGATCCTGTCCCAATATCAGCCATGACGAAAATATAGCAATGTAATTGAGCTCAGTTTTTACTTGCTAGCGTAGCTACAACTCAGTGCTAATTTATAGCCTCAGCAAAATGTGCTGTCTCCTCCAGACTGAGTGCCGTACATCGTTTCCTCATCAGGTGGACTGACCCTTCCACTGCCTCCCGAAGGTAAAGACTTACACTATTTTAAAAACAGCTTATCTTCTCATCGATGGCCTCATCTGCAGTTGTAGGTCACACAGACACATCAGCAGAAACGAGAGACTTTTGCATATCCGGTTAAATGTTCCTTGCAGGGGCTTTAATAAAAATAACACCCATGTTAAAAAGAAAAAGAAAATGATATATTTTTTTTCCTTTTAATTTTTCATTCCAGTCTGGATTGGACAGAGTGTTAGAACGCACTGTATACATCTACATACATTAACAGGCTTCCAGTTGGATATAAATTGATGTAACATATGTTCACAACCATATATACATAAATATAAACATCTGTTTATGAGCTAGACATATTTGTCAATATAGGAAATGGTTCCAATTTCTATCAAGGTCCAGGTGTAATTTTTCTATATGAGCTTTTATTTTGTACATATACACTTGTCATATATACATACATAGAATATATATACACATATTACTTATACTGTATATGGATGTGGCATAATTAAAACCACAATAAAGCTAAATTGAGAAAAAATAACTTCACACTTTATTTGTGTAGAGGGTCTGTTCACAACAAAAAATGAATAGTATTGTTTGGAAATGGTGAGACCTTTAATGACCTTTTCTTAGTCGTGTAAGTTGTTTTATCAAGACACCGCTGTGGAACTAGATTTTTGGCGTGTGAACAGGCAAGTGTCCATCAGATCGCACCTGTGGCCAAGGTGCTGATGATACTGACGTTCTTTGTTGGTTTCACACAAAACACACATACAAAAAGTAAAATATTTGCAGGGAATTGATCAAGCTGCAAATCAATACCAGGGAGCGGCTGAGAAACAGCTCATGCTATCCTCTTTTAAATTACTGAAAAACTGATGATCAGATTTTACAGAATTATACTTTTTTTTTCTATCATATAAATATCAACACACTTTCTGATGATTTGATGAGCACCTCCTCTGCTGTTAATCTAACAAAGCTTAATGTGCACATAGGATGATTCACCATCCAATTTTGTAGCAGGAATAGAAAGAAACTGCACCAGCTTCATCAAGTCAAATTGGATTTTTAACACTTGAGGATCATTTTGTCACCGTCAACTTTAATGTTGTGTGACTATTAAATGCATCTATAAAATGTGATGGTAACAAAAAGTTGTGTGCATTTTATAGGAAATACTACTTCATATCAAATAGAGGTTGAATTTAGAAAAAGTCATGCGAGCAGCTCTTGTAAGACGCTCTGGCTCCAACAACCCCCAGGCTCTCTTCTCCACCATAAACTCACTTCCTCATGACACCACATGACACCACCTCATCATTCACCACTGAAAAGTGCCAATCCTTCCTTACATTCATTACTTTTTGAAAATCTGCATAACATTTTACGCTAATTCATTCAGTGGGTGCTGTGGTATTTCACAGGATTAGTACATTTTTTGATTTTGTGCTGGAGGAGGTATCAGGAGATCACTAAAGAGCAGCCGACTTCACCCTGGATGCTGAGATAGTTGAGGATGAAAGTGGTGGACTAGCTGCCGACGATTTGAAAATGGCCCAAAAATGATTATGCATATGATTATATAACCTACTTCCACCACTTGATTGCACAGTGTTAACACTTTGGTAAAAATAAAGGAGCAAAGAACAGTGAAGTAACGCCTCCATTGCATAATGGTGTCGTGTTTACCATTGGAAGTAGAGGGTTTTGCTCCAGGTTTTAGTCTATTCTCAGCTGTGGTAGTGAAAACAAAGAAACCAACAGAACAGGAAGTTTTCTTGCACAAACAGAGGTGCTGTTTGGAGATTACATAAACAAAAGGTTTTTCCTGCCTGTTGTTCTCATGAAGGCGATCACACCTTCACGAGTCACCCTGCCGCTGAGGAGGAGTCCACAGGTTAAATAACAACTTCTGTCAGTTACACAGTTTACCTGAGGAAGAAGAGATGTCTGACTTTCTGAACCCTTTACAAATCAGCAGCAGCTCTAATTTAACATTTCTCCTCTGCCCTCTTTTTTCTTTTGCCTTTTGCATTCCTTTCATTTCCTGCCTTCTTCTCTCGCCATCTACTTCCTTTGTTCTTTCTGTTTCATATTGCTTTCTCTTGAATTCATTCCATTTTTTTCCTCTTTCCCATTTTGATTTGATTTCATCGTTTCTTTCTTTACTCTTCTACTTTTGTTTCTTTCCTTCTTTCATGTCTGTTCCTTCCTAAATTCCTTTTCTTCCTTTTTTAAATTTGCCTTTCACGTTTAGTTTCTGTTATTCTCTTCCTTCAATTGTTTTCATTATATTGTTTATTTGGCTTATTCCCATCTGTCTTTTCCCATAGTTTCACATCTAATGTGCCTTTCTCTTTTCCTATAGGCTTTCCTTGTATTACTTCTTTCCCACATTCCCCATGATCCCTTTTCCTTTCCTCCTCTCCCCTTTCACTGCATTCATTACCTCCCCTGGTGTCTTTCTCTTTCCACCATTCTCTTCTCTTTGCGTACCTGAGTGTTTTGCGGACCATATCCTCGTCGGTGATGCCGTAGTAGGTCAGGGTCTCACTCCAGACAGGGTTGAGTGTGTTGTGCAGGGTCTTGGTTCTAAGTTTATTGGCCTGGAAAACAAACACAGAGACTTTGTCATTGAATAGATTGGACATTATCATTGACTACCCACTGTCTCTGTCTGACAGCTCAGTAGGGCTTATCCCTCAGGTGTCAGATTCATTGAAATGCTGCCAGAATTATATAAACATCCTTGAAAATGCGCAAAGCCTCTTTGCCCTGGTGAAAATTTGTCAATACATTGATGTCCGGTGGCACACATGCAAACCCAGCCTCGCTGCTGCATATTGAACACTGCCGGGAACAGAGAATAAACAGTGGACCGCATTTACGAGCGACAGCCATTATCAAAGCAATGCAGGAAGTGAATAAAAAACACAGCACAATGTGTCGAATTCTCTGAAGTTAAAAGATAGTTACAATGGTTCAGCTCTGGCTGTTCAGCCCGTTTCTGTCAGCACCAGCAAAAACAATGTTTCTTTTGGAGCTCCATCACACATTAAATTCTCAGTCTGGAACCAAATATATCTTCATACATGAAGCTGCAATAGTGCTGGATCAAAACAGGAGTATGTGCACATACAATATGACAAGGTGCATATCATAAGATAAATAGACTATGACAGAAACCTTAAACACAAAGTCCTGGGATTATACATATGATGCAAGTACCACCTATTATTAATAATAACTTATAATAATGATAATAATAATAATTATTAATAATTAATAATTAATAGTAATTCAACTAGGAGAATTGGTGAGCAGCCTGGTCTGCCACTTAGTCAACCAAGAGACAATGTTTAAAATGAGCACTTTAAAGGAAAATGTATCCTCCTCCTTTACAGGGCTGAGATTGATATCACTCACATGTTTAGAATTAAACTTCTCTTAACCACAATAACAACGACTGAATGTGTTTGTCTTGTCAAATCTTGCTGCATTTCAAAGAACAGCAAATTATTATCTGATGGCTAGATAGAGGTAGAGTTTTTCTTTGTATACTGTATCAAATTAACCAGAAATAAATAATTATAAGATTTAAGGACAGTCAGGTTTGTAAGTGGTCATAGACAAATAACTTTTCACAGCGCCACTTTTCAAAAAAAAACCCTGATTAGGTTAACAATGTTGTACTGGTGCAACTGTAAATTGATAAACTGCACTTCGAAAAGGAAGGAGGAGAGGGAAACAAAAATCAGGATTTACTGTCCAGATGGATCTTGTGTTGCTGTGTTGTACATTGAACAGGATCCCTCCTGGGTGTGATTGAAGAAAGGTCACTGAGTGGCTTACTGGGCAAGAACTACATCAATATCAAAGTCCGATTTGGTTCGATCTAGCATGGTTATGGCAATGACTGTGTCAGGCTGCACAGGTTTATCAAAGTAATATGTAGTGGAGAAGTCCTCAGAGCACACCAGTAAACATGGACCAGACCATGGAGGATCATGGTGATGCTGCTCTGTGAGTCATGGCTGAGGACATGCGATCCTGTAGAATATAATCAATTAGCTGTTGTGATCATTTGCAAGTCTGATGGCAGGCCTCTGTGTGTGATAATAAGCCTCTTGCTGATTGCTTCTGCCCCAATCAGTGGTTGTTTCCAACAGGAAGTGAGTTTCACACACACACACAGACACACACACACACACATACAGTGTTTTAAAGGCTGATAACCACACTTTGTATTCCATAATTCCATTCAATTATTGAATTTGAATCTTGCACGTTTTTCATTAATCATTCATGTCTTCTCTTCCATCTTTCTGCCCTAAATTACAGGTTTCTCCAGGTTTTTGATTGTGTTGGAGTAAAATATCTCTGGAACAGCATTTACAGCAGTTTAAGATATAAACTCAAACTGACTCCCATCCCCTCCTTTCAATCAATGAAGATTAGCAACTTGCAAATGTTTAAAATTTTCTTAATATTTGTACATCATTTCAAATAGGGCTGTTCTGCTGGAGAAACAACTGGCCGACCAAAAAGATCTGTCTTCCTGAGGTTCGGCTATTTTCAACACACTTATTGCAGATGATAAATGGATTGTTTGCAGGATGGTGAAAAGCAGAGAACGTCACTTCAGTGACAGTTTAGTTATAGGATGGTGTGATGCAACAACTATTTAATCAAAGGGTTACAATAACCTGCTCCAGAACCACCTGCAACTAATGCTCACTGGTGGAGGGCCACACCACAAATGAGCGACTTGTGTCTTGAGTCATTTCCACTACAGAGGCTAAAAAGCATTGCTCTCAACCCAATTATTCCACCATTTCTGCACAGACCTCTGGATCTCCACTCTAACTAGCTTCAGTTTTAAAAGCTCCCTCACCTGAAGGAGGGTTCGGGTAACCTGAAGAGTTGTGTTGTGTAGGAGGGTGAAACAGTCGGCTGTAGACTTAGAGTGCTCAGTATCCCAATTTACATTTCAGCAGACCCTTCTTATCTGTGCCATTTCTTCTATAAAGCAAATCAAGCAAACAATAATCTGTTTTTGCTGACACTAGTTTTGTGCACATTTTATGCCAAGCAGTAAAAATGACAGAGCCATAGCAGAGACAAAAAGCAAATTGTTCACCACTATAATATACTTTTTTTCTGAGCAATTACACTCCAAATGGTTTTGGACTTCCGTGTAGTTGGTGAACTTGTAAAAGACAGATTGAAAATATAGAATGAAGCAGAAGGAGCCAAAATATCCAGACTTACAGTTCCTCACAGGACTTCATCAATATAAACTAACAATAAATACTCTGTAAAGGTTGTGACATGATCATGGTTTGGTTGGGTTTTGGGCTATTTCATCTTTGCAAAATAACAGTGGAGCATACATTTTCCACGATGCTATCTGACAGCATCTTTATATTAGACCCTTCCTGCCTGGAAATGACCACATCCTGCAAAGTCAGTGCCTCCAGTTTGTGACAAAAGTGAGTATGTTATAAATCTGTGATCTCTCAGTTCAAGCCAAGTTAATGCTACTGCAACTGAGGACATAATGCAAATGTTTACACACTATAATAATTAAATGTTAGATGAAATGTCTTAGACTGAAGAAAATGTTACTGGGGTTATAGATTGTTCACTGCTTCATGAACACAGATTGGACTAATTATTGATGATGCAGAAAGAAATATGTTTAATTCTGTAACAATAAAGATTAGAGCCGGTAAAGAACAAATAACAAATAAACAAACACTTTCACAGCAGATCGTGAATGGAGTCACTTTGGGTTTTATTCATCTAAAAATTGACAGTTATTATTATATGTGTTCTGTGATTCACTCCAAGGTGACACGGCACATGGTAATTGTGTTTAATTTCAGACTAGTTAACCAGTGAGAAAGAGGAACATGAATATTAGTGCTCGGTGTAGAGCAGTGTGACAGGCAGCTAATCACAATCCTGTCCCGTACAGGGCACGTGCTAAGTTGTCATTTCATTGGCTCATGGTGTGTTCAAACAGACAGTCTGTAATCTTTTGTGAGCCTGAATCTTGTGGGTGTGTTTGCACATAATTTAAATCCTCAAATTTGTTATTTATTTTCTCAAGTTGCCTCTGTAGGTGTCACATTTCCCATGTGTTTTCAGGCATCGTTTGGCTCCTGCATGTCACAGAAGCTTGCTCAAGCTGTGTCGTCGAACATTTGAAAGCTGCGACAGTCAGCGTTTCAGCTGTTTTGTTTGAGACGAGTGGAGTGGAAAACAACTTTGTGACTCTGTTTCCTAAGGTGGATTGAAACTGGTGTGGCTGGTTATTGTTTCCATGCGTCAGAGGGCATTTATGTAAAGCTGAACAGGCTCTCTCAGCTTCCAAACATGGCGCACATCTCTGAAATCTCTGAGTTGTGGTCAGTGGCACCACTCACTGTTTTAGTCCCTCTGTGAATAAGGTGTGAAACATTGTGGTAACATCAAAGGACGAACTCAGAATAAAGTACAAGCTAAACATGTCACATTAGCTGAATGCCACCTGCCATCAAGGCCGACTGCAGTCTTTAATATGTGTTGATGGACAGCTCATGACAGTGACCTCTCAGTGCTGATAGACAAAATCAGTGTCTCCCCCACCTTTTGTTGATCTAACTTCAATGGAGTGTTTGAAATGGTGGTTAGGGCGATAAAACGATTCATTTTCCATAATGAAAAGAAGCAGAGTTCATTTGAAAGACATCGTAAAAACAGAGAAACAATTGGCTTCGGTGTGAAACTGAATCTATTTCAACAATCACATTTTAGCACCAACCCTGTTTTACTGTGACCTCCTCAAATGTTCAATCAAATGTTGCCCCATTAAGACCAATTTTGGGTTTTTAAAAACAATCAAATGCAATGTAAGCATTGTATCGGCCACTGAGTGTGCAGTATTTTATGTCAGCATCATCTCAAACACTTTAGCTAAAAGTCAATAAAAAAGTATATTTGCTGGACCCACTGTCAGCCAGTTTTGTCTCCTGCATCGCCTCCTTACATTGTGGTTCTGTGAAAACATCATAATTTCAGAGTGTTTAATCTCTGTCAACAAACTACAATTTAATCTGGAATAATTACAGGCATTTGGTTTTGTTTGATTGTGGTCTCATGAGAGATGAAATCATGATCTTGGTTTGCAGCAGAGCGTGAAACTTCACTTGTGATTAGAGTGCAAGCAGAACTTATGACCTCTTTAGTGGGTCTTAATGAGGCTCTTCGACCGAGCCTAATGATTATTTTGAGAGCAAGCTCAGAGAAGAGGTGATGGCGTCTTGGTTTACAGGCAGGAAAATGCAAAGGGCTCAGTGAGGCCTCCTACTGAGGCACGAGACAAATTCTATAGGCTGCTTCCACACTAAGATGTTTTCATTTTAAAATGCAAATGCTGCCAGCACAGACAAAAAGGTCAGCAACTAAGGTAGTAAGTCATTTGTTAACAGTGTTGCTTTCACCACTGGCAGGTTTCCAGAGCTCTCTGTTTTTGCTCATCCAGACTATATGCAAATATTGAAGTTTTTGGCACTAGAATACTCGGACCTTTTATGACTATGTTGGTCAAATGATTTAAGTGACATGGACAGACCATGAACTTTACCTTATTAAATAAAACAGATGTTGAAAAAGTTTTCCTTTGCTGTTGCAAAAACATAATAAATTGAAATGTCTCACAATAACATAACAGCATTATTAAAATACTCGGGATATCGCAAAATGTTTAAAACCACAGTGATATCATATTATGGGGACTCTGGTGATTCCCACTCTTAATGGACTCAGATGTAAACTTAGCAAAAAGTGATGTATTTTGACACTAAAAGGTAGAAATGTGGACACAACCTCAAAGGCATCACATTGGTGTATAAACCCATGCCTGCTCAGTTACTCTCTAACATGGAAAAGAAAACCTTTTCTACAGAGACTCAAACCGATCACTGAATAAAGATATGACACCTGTCACAGTTTGTCAGTGATGAATTATGTCAAATGGACAGAGTGGAGAAACCAAGGTTTTCCTGAAGAGTACAAACTTTGTCAGAGCCTGCTGGAACAACTTTGCGGTGTTCTGAAAGTTTCAAAGGTACATTTAAATCATCTTAGAAAAAGCACTGAAACAAGTCTTTTGAAAATGTGAGCACTGTCTGTGACGCCGTGGCATCTATTCAGAGAGAATGTGCAGAACCTCTTCATCAGCAGAGATGCTGTAGAGTTAGCAGGAGCAGCAGATGGCAGGAATAGTGAGCCAAACTCAGCATTGGAGATAAGAAAAAGAGTGCATCCTGACCTCCTCCAGCCTTTGAGGAAATTGTGAATGACAGCAAAATCCAAAGCCAATAGATAGAGACAAATGGTCAATCAATGTCTGTATCACTGCAGGAGAGACGGTGAAAGACAGTCACCAGGAAACACTGGATGTGCATACTGGATCATTCTGCAGCTCGTCGTTCTCTGTACTCAAAGGCCAATATTTAGGACTAGAACTGGCAGCAGTTTGCTCTTGAATTAACAACAGTTAATCAATGTGCCTAGTAGTTGCTGTGTGTTCACCATCCTTGTAGCACCAGTACTGGGAGACAAGCCATGCCTTAAGCATTTCATTTTATTGTTGCAGCACTGTGTTCAAGCCAATGTGTTCACTATAATTATGAAGCTGGGAAGCTCCCAGTTGGTGCACCTGTATACTCTTCAGTATGTAGCACCAGAATTATTATTGTCTCACCATCTCTGTTTGTGTGCATGGGAGGAAGAACATCTTAATTAGACAGTGTTAAGGTGTTGTTTTTTCTTCATTTCTTCATTCATTGGAAAGATGTTGGATGTCGTTTTATCACTGAATAATAACATCAGATGTGATCATTAAAAGCAAATAAAAATACCTCTATTGTAAAAGGTGAGACAACTTATTTTCAGAAATATTAAATAAAAATCTCCAAATTAAGTGATGAGTCATTCACTTTGAGAGGTTTCATGTATTTAGGCAAATTGGAGAACACACAGCATCTCCCCAAGTCAGATCAGCGTATTATCCTTTTTCTTTTATATAAGTTGTTTTTTAAGTAATAAATACACAGATTTTGCTGCAGGGATCAAATTGTCTGAATCATCCTAAAGAATGTGATGAATATTGACAACAATCTGGTCACTAACTGCTGAGATATGCTGCTCTGGACTCAAATCTGTTGGGTGGACACAATCACAGATGATGTCCACAGTTGGCAGTTTTCTCCTTGAACTAAAGAGGTTGAAGGGGGGAGGAGCCATCCGGCTCAAACCAGCAGCCGGCAGATGCTTGGTTTGTTTTATTGGCCCATTCCATTTGTTCCGTGACAATTATTATGCTAGTGTTTCATTGCAGTCATCAGGCCCCCGGGCATCCTCACTTTCTGAATGGCTAATTGCACATTCTCACGATAATAATCACAACTCCATCTTTGCATTGTTGTTAATTAGTCCATTTTTTAAATTTCAGGAAAGCATGTTGTGTCACAACAAAGCACCATCAGTGTCTGTGCACATGAAGCAGGCAGTAATTTATTCCAGACTGAAAATATTATTAACACTGTGTTTTGTACACAATATAAGCACACAGGATATTGTGTGGCTGAGCACACAGTGGGCAGAGACGCACAGCTCCCAATAAAGGAGGGCATATGCATGGCCGACATGATGACTGTTTTTGTCTGTCTGCAGACAGACGTTAGAGACTTGGTTTAATTTTCCAGAACAGCCTGCGCCTTAACTGAGAGATTTGCCTTCCACAGTTACTGTATACTCACATAACACTGAGAAGCCAGTTTGTCAGTATTGATTCGTAACAGTGTGAAATCAACAGGCTTGCAGTAATGACACCAGCTCTGCAGTCTCTCTCAGTCATGTCCTGAGAACTACAACGAACACAAACACACAGAAGTTGCAGAAAATATGGCAGATCAAATCTGTTCCTGAGTGACAGCGCCATGGCCACACGTTTTTACGGAACATTATGTCACAGAGAAGTTCATGTTCTACAAATAAAATACCATCATACAAAAACGGGTGTGTGAGGCCGGGAGGGCATAGACCCTTGACCTTTGACCAACATATTCTAATGAATACATCACTGAGTCCAAGCGAAGGACTGAACCACATTTGAAGAACTTTCCCTGAGGTGTTTCTGAGATATCACTCTCCGGACAGACGCATAAACATCTTGAAAACACAATGCCTGCACCCACCTATAGGCATAAGAAAAAGCCTCCTCTGCAAGTATCATTCACACTGTTTCTCCAAATGAAAGGGTTTTCTGTTTATTTGGTCTCTGGGTGAATGCCCCTTGCTGTGGAGTGTTCTCCTTCATCATATATGCTGGATTTTGTCACGACTATTGTGGGCTGCACCATTAAATTTTGCCTCGCTGGCAGTTCTGGAGATGCCTGCTCACACATCCCCCGTCAGTCTATTGTTTCAGCACTTTGCTCCAGTGAAATATCTAGACAACCACATTTGTTTTTGTCCTACTAGTTTAACTTTTTAAGAGCGTTTGAGTTCATTGTAGGACACTAATGAAGTTCTTGCATGTTTACAGGCTAATGTGTCAAAGTTGCCTTCATCAGCATACCAACATCCGGATGCTGTTAACAGGAGACAACAGGCACAGTTGATGTTCTGTGGCGAAAGCAGATATGAAACAGTTGGAAAGTTCAAACGAGATGGGTTTGAAAAGGCATTCGAAGAAAGGCAGATATGAGTCAGGTAGATGGATAATCACACAGCTTCAGCTCTCAGTAAGCCTCTTTTGTGGAATGTACTCATTCACAGGATCTACAATGGATTTGAGGACTCTAATGAAAGGATCAAATTAACCTTGAGGCCCACTGTCAGACGCAAGCAAGCAAGAATTCACTGCCTACTCAATAACAACCTGAGAGACATTTTCTAAGTTAAGATACATTTCCATCTCCTTTCGCATAGGTGAACTGTATTGGCTGAAATGCAGTGGTTGGAGTCTGACGTGGAGAAAACCACGAGAGCTTTTGTGGCTCTTACACAAAACACAAGTTGTGTCTCTTCAAGTGCATCCACTTGCGACATCGGGCAGACAAAACCCTGGCTTGCAGCATGACGCTAAGCAGCAAGGTCTTCTCTAATGAAGCACATCATTGCTAAGTGGGTACATTAGGTCAGTCAGTTAATGTTGTTTACATTGGCAAAGCCTTGCACTGACATATCCTCACTGTGGTGTTCCCCAAATCATGAAATGGATTATTAGGCTTTTCCTAATGTGGGCTACTTACAGCCTGGAAAAACAACCACAAGGAGGAATCGGAGCAAAACATCCAGCATGTTTTCCTGAAAGCTCAGACTCCAACCATGAAACCACAGCAAACAAACTGGTTTCTGCACTTCCTTAAAATCTTTTTGTTTTTACTTTTGTCACTGCTACTGTAAACTCTTGAGATCACAGTTACTAGAGCATGAAAAGAAAACACTGGAAAAAAGAAGAGATATTGTTGTGGAAAGTAAAAAAAAAAAAAAAAAAAAAAAAAAAAAAATCTAACACAGAATAATCATTAATCATCATTAACATGGTGCGTACCTTGCTAGCGCCAGGAAGTAGGTGCAACTTAACATAGGGGTCTGACAGCCCGTTGTGGTCCATCGGCTTGAGCCCCTGGAGAGGAAACGAAGAAGCAGCATTACTTTTAATGTACATTTATCCTGTAAATTGTTATGAAGCAGCATTATTTACACTCCCATAATATGGATAAGAGGTCATAGAAGCTTTATGGTTTATCCTCTAGAACAATTATCCAAAGTAAATTTTATTAAAGAGACTGAATGTCTTAAAAACAAGCACAAGGGAAGTTATTAAAGAGTCTGAAAATATAAAGAGTGGATCCTTTGAGGGCCAGGACACGCTCAGTAAATTCCACAATAGTCAGCAAGTTATACAAAGTTTCATATGAGAAGGAAAGAAAGGCACAACAAACTGAAGCTCAGCTCTTTCTGTTTCACTCTGGCTGCAGCGTAATACAGCGCATTATGCTTAACCACCTAAAAGAGCCCCATGTTGCATAACCCCAATGATCCCTGCACAGATCCTGCTTGCTTTTCTCTGACCTTGTGTGGCGATGGGATGAGTGAAGATGAGGTAAAAGCTTTAATTGAATCAGAGTTCTCTGGAAATAATTTGGGCCACTGGCACAGACAAATGTCAGCTTTTGTGCATGTAGGAAAATCAGCTTTGCTTTTAGCTTCGTGAGAATGAGTGTGACATTCTACCAACCAAGAGTACGAGGACACTCAGAACACAAAAATCACTGAGAGGAGGTGCTGAGATTTCCACATAGTACCTTTGATTTGTGTGAATTTGTTTTTAAATTATACATTTCAAGAAGGTCAAGAAGAGCATAGTTAGTTGCACAAATTAGACAGAGGGGGAACCCTGTGCAGAAGATCCAGAGATGACGCTCTTGAGATAACACAGTGACAAAGGTGTTTCTGAACAAAACTCATCCAAAGCCTCTCCAAAATGTGTATATTTTATGTTCAGGGAACTCATAACTCTTGGTTAATTTAAAGGGCAGGTCAAAGGTTTAAGTTTAGAGGAAAGGGCTGTAAAGTAACATTAAATCGCTCTAGCTAAAGCTGCTATGGATTCTACTAAGTTATTTATTTATTTTTTAACCTCAACTCATTGAGGGTTAGAAAGTGTCTGCAGGCTGCAGGTCATTTTCCTATCGGCCCTTCCCCTGGAATTACACCTCCCCTGATGACAACAGACTGCCTGGCTCCACTGAGGCCCTCAAACTCAAACTGAAATCTCCTCTTATCTTCTCAACTTAAAGTCTCAGTGAATAAGATAAACCTGATGAATACAGCAGTACATGTTGTTCTGCCAGTGAGATTACAGTAAACTTTCTGAAAACCACTGCATCATGCTCACTGTTTACTCCCTGAGCATCCAGACAATGAGCCTCTCATTCTGCTTCTCTTTTTCCCCGTCCTCTCTTCTCCTCTCATCTCTCTCTCCCTCCCTCCTGTTTTGTGCTTTCTTGTCTGCCTGCTCTCTCCTCCTGTTGCTCTCTGCAGGTATTTCTGCCTCCTGAACTGCAGAGTCCGGATACGTGACAGCAAACCACCAACTGCCCCATAATCCTCCTCAACACCTGCTGCTACAACTATTAATATTGCTAGTAATAGTAACACTAGCATTATGACGTAACATCCCTGTGTGGAACTTGCATTGGGCTTCATTTTCTCTCTCGCTCTCTGTCTATCTCTCCCTCTCATGAAAAACAGGTGTTTGAAATAACTACTCAAACTGTCAGCAAAGATGCAGTTTGCTCTCAAATTCAACTTTAATGCAAGGAAACAGAAAAAAACACTTATGAACTAAATAAAACTCTGATGCTACATTTTTTCTCTTAAGCTTTGTAATATATATACGTATGTAGTGTCAAAATATCCAAAAAGAAAATAAAATAAAACAAAAATCTGAATGCAGATCTGCACATATGTACATAGATCATTTAACCTGATAAACCTGCAGAGGAGGGGTAAAGGCTGTGAGTAGTATTTGTGATCTTATTTTCAAGCTGCATAGAAAACAGGAGGCTGTTCCTGCATGACGCTGAAGAAGCTAAACCTGAGGTATACACACACAAAAAGGCTCAGAGCGAGAGATATGTTAGTGAATAAACCAAGCAGCTATTGTAACAGAATTCAATCTTAGCAGCACGTACTCCAACTTGAAGGATCCTATGATTCAATAATAAACATGCATGAAAACACATGTACAGAAGCCACATATAAACTAATGATTTGTTCGAGGGATGATGATTTGGGTAAAGATTAGAGATTAAAGGTTAGAGGAACTTGGTTGTCATCGTCACAATAATAAATAACACACAGTGTTTTGAAAGGGGAACCAAGCAGTGGCCTCCCAAGCTGAAGTGCAATGTTTCCGACTGATCCATCCATCAGTATGGGGTCTCCATTTGTCAGTCATTGACAGCATTTGACAGAAAATGTTCATGTGAATGTTTTCACCAAACCACAGACACACAGGTAGTTGGCTTTTGCTAATGTACATAAGAATTTCTGGATGTCAAACTGGCAAGAGAGGAGAAACGAACGTTCCATGAGCTGAGATATTCTCTGACATATGTAGTGCTGGAAAGAACAAGCAAGTCCCCATCTTTCTTTTATGATCATTAAATGTGAATTCAAATACTGCCAAAGGCTTCCATTTTTCTCCATCTTGACAAAGCGATGGCCTCAGTTGGAGATAAAAAGAAAAACGAGCCAAGTCTATCAAAGTTTGTTTTGATAGCCACGTTGTGAGTTGCCAGAGGGCTGAGTGAGCTGAGCTGCTGGGAATTCGTTGTATTTTGAAAGGTGTCATTGTTCGAAATGTTTCCACTCTGTCCATCTTCAAGATTAAATGTTTTATTGAACAGAGACACAGATCAAAAGGAGTGAAACATGGAAGCAACAAGCTCATGAACACAACACTCTGAGCAGAGTGGGCCTACTGAAAAGTCCTGATTGTGAATTGGTGAATTACTTTGATAAGTGTCACAGATGCATGCATTCAGACATAACCCTGCTGCCTTATGATGCTCAAGGCGGAGAGAGTCTGTCCACAGTGGTTTGTGAAAACCAGGTGATACAACACAGTCAGCTTTCACTTCGGAACCTCAGTCCATGTGCTGGCCGTGATGCTTTCATCTTCATCTTGTTTCTTATTTTCAGCCTGGGAGAAATAAACTGCATAAAATATTCAGCTGTGTGTAACATGTTTCATCTAAAATAGAAACACTTTGAACTGTTTCTTTTTTTCTATATGAAATAAAAAGAGCATAAGCTGGCTCAAAGCTTAACGTGCTTCTAAAATTGTAACTGCCTGTGACTCCTTGTGACTGTGACATGCACTCCAGGGTGTTGAAATGTGAGGTTGCTGGTATTTATCCATACTTTTCTGACTGTGTTTTCCACACTGAGGAGTTGCGACGGTGCCAGCAGAGTTGATTGGAGAGGTTAATGTGCCGTCTTCATCTACCTCTATTGTCACCTTCAGTAAACACCTGAGCTATCATTTAAGCGGAGCCACATAATTTGGCGCTGGACAGGGATGAACAGACAGCTGCGTCATGCTGCTGATTGCACAAGCAGTCTCTGAATACTCGGTTGATCATAATTACCGAGGGCTGGAGAAAAAATGACCACTGCAAAAGGCAGATGGGTAACATGCATCAGTGTATTCACGCACCCCCGATCTCACACATACTCATTCATAACGGCCCCCTTGAATAACAGCCTGTTAAATGCTGTGAAATGAAGTTGAGCTCTCTTTGTGTAAGGAATCATGAGCTTCCTCGACATCTTTCCGAGGCTTGGCATGTGCGGTTGTGTTGGACTGAAAACATGATGAACAGAAAGAGAGAATGGACACTGAAGCCCAATTCAAAGATGCAGCTTTAAGAGAGTTTTTGCAGAAATCACATTCAGTACTGTATGTTTTGAACTAGATTTACAGATGGAACTACTCAAAAGTTCCCTGGTTTCTGTGATGGGCCCTTGGCTGGTGCTTGGCTGATCCTTGGCTGGCCGCTAACCCCGTGATCCCCCGTGATAACGTAGTCAATGAGGGCCTGACTTGAAACGCCCCTATGCAGCCCAAGTGTAAACCAGCTGCAATGTCTCATTTGTCCACGAGAGGAGCACTGATAATGTTCTGCTCTCAGTGAGTCTAAACCATAGACTGTTAAGCCTGTAACGATACACCAAAGTCATGATTAAATGTATATCTCGATTTCTGACCCCCGGTTTGGTACACAGTTGGATTTGGGGGTGGGGGGCTTCCTGACAGCTGAGAGTATTACTGTCAGGTGTTGTCCATCTACTAAATATGAAAGGAGGCTGAAAATCACAGGGCATGTCTGTTCTGATGATACAAGTCAGTTTGTGAAGTGACCTGCCTTTTTCTCACTCCTGGTCCACATATAGACTTCAAATTAATGTTATATGAATATAATAACTAGTGAGGTAAAAAAAAAAAAAACAATAGACACATGAAAACCACAAAATGAAGACATTATAACAATTCCTGTGACCACTGCTGGCCATTTCACAGCTCATAATGGTACCAAATACTTACATATAATTAAGGTTTAAAGTGTCTGCCTGTCTATACTATATTTCATTACATTTCTTAGGGATTGAGTAATTGCTCATATCTATGAATTATTCCTGTTCTTGACCCAATGACATCAAGAGCATTGAGCAAGTTACTTGAAAAATGGAACTGAATCAAAATATTCTTTGAAAAAATAACCACATCACAATTTGCAAATTGCTCAACAGCAGAAGTATTTTGTTACATTACTCATACTGTTATGTATGCTGTCACTGCACAACCCAAGGTGCTTTTAAACAACAACAAAACATTCATCACACATGTCCCCCCTCCCCCCCGCATTTACAAAACAAGACATGGTTTAATGAGAAACCAAGAAGCCTTCAGTTTCATACATTTAAATGGACGCAATTTGTGGACCGAATTTATATTTTTAAAGCTTCTCTTTTCTTTTGTTGCTTCTGGTTGTTGTTAGTTGTTTCAAACTACTGGGTTTGTTGTATTTCTTTACATGTCCAAAATAAAATTATCAATCAAGTCATCAATCAATATACTGACTGAGGTCAAGTGTTGCACAACAGTACCACTGCCCAATACTGTGCATTTATGTAGGTTCTGTGTTCTGTTGCCTCACACAGGTATCCATGATGTTTTAGGATACCGTCAGTATGGTTGTTTCAGCTTGGGCCTTGTTTTTGTAATTACCTCTCTGACATTGCTAAAAAGATGTCAGACGGGCCAAGAAACAAGACTAAACAAAGCTGGGCTGCTCACTCAACATCCATCACATTTTATGAATTAGTGGTTCATTTTTGACTCATTGTACTTGGATTACTGGAAGGATTATTGACATGTTTTGCATTTATCTACAATGACGGACGGATTTTCACTGAGCACATTAAGTATTGTGTACATCACAAATGGCCCTTTTACTGCACACCTCTAAAACACACATTCATTATAAACAATCTTTCAACAACCCCCAGATGACTCCAATTCACTGTTGATGTTTTGAACCTGGAGTGTGAACTGCTCGAGTTCAACAATGCATCCTTAACATACAAAGCTATGCGCTGCGGGGCAACCCAGCAATGCTAACCCACAGCGATATGTGTTTTTATGATGTTATTATTTGCTTTCTATTTTCTGTTTGGTCTTCTCTTGGAATAATTTCTATTCCTCACATAAATTAATTGTCATCTTCTGAAGCCTCCGAACGTACAGTTTATTTTGAGCATCACTGCTCATGTTTATTTTCTCAGCCCTTTATCACCACACGGGTGCTGATTTTCCACAGTGCTATCAGCCTCTTCATCGGCCAGAGCATACGTCTTCATTACCATATCTGACTGGCCTGGTAACCTGCAGGTGGAAGAAGCATCAATCACCAGGAGCAGCAGATAACAGGACGGATGAGACAGGGCATTGATCTCATCCAGAGGGAGCTGCCCTGCGGTCATGTTGAAGAAAGGGTTAATGCTTCGGGGGCCACCTGGGACCGGTGGAGGAGCTCAGGTCAAGGCTACTTGAGGCGATCCTGAAGTGAAGCAAGTAGGTAATGTGGACGAGCAGCAGATGGGTCCCATTCATCATCAATAAATGTCAACGCTGATGATCGAGATGCTTAAGGAGGAGAGGGGTGAAGGTGGAGGTTGTGTTGCCGGGTCACGCTGGGACACATTGTTTTCAATGCCAGTCATGTCATTGATAACGTCTCATTGATTTGGTGGAAAAATAGCACAGAAAGCAACATTTAAACTGCAGCTGAAGAGTAAACCAATGGTTTATCCTTTTTTATTGCTCAAGAATGAAAGTAAGTGGAGATTTCATACTGCTATGATGCAGTAAAATGAAAGACAAATTTCCTTGAATGGAAAATGTTTTGTCAGCCCATCTGAATCAATGAACAAGGTTCTTTCATACAAGGACATTTTGACAAAACATTGGACGATAACATACTGTAAAGGTGTATGAATATGGACTACAGAAAAATAATCATTTGGTAGCCATCTTGGCAGCACCATGGGCAATAATTAGACCAGGCTCCTGTCTAAATTTGGAGTGATAACTACGCTTTCAATGGTCACTAGGAAATGAAAAGTTAATGTACAGTGAAAGCTGATTAAAAAAAAGCTTTAAAAGTTTGCTGCAAAACAAGCTTTAAAATGCTTCTACTACATATATAGAAGGTTTCACTTCTGTTCTGTGTTCACAAGGCCAACTGCACTGGCCATTGTGATCTTGACCTTTGACCACCAAAATCTAATCAGTTCATTCTTGAATCCGAGGGGACATTTGTGCCAAATTGGCAATAGAAACATCTAATGATGCGATAAAACAATAAGCTTCTGGCTGTCGCTCGAGTGGAGGCATAAGAACCAACAAATTAATTAGTGCAAGTAAACTATTGTTGAAAAAAAAAAAACAAATAAATGAGAGAACCTAATTAGAAAATAGCAAGTTGAACAATACTGATGTATGACATATGACAGCACTGTGTATCTAAAGATGGAGTTTACCTTTAATTAATCAATAAATTGGTTGACCTTTCAGTCCAGTGTAGTCAATCACCACATTGCTTTGGGTGCTCCAGTCACTATTTGTTATCTCAGTGTTTGCTTTTAATTAGCTGGCTTGTCTCGTTGAGTAATTATTTACAATATGTACGACTATACAGCCCGAGAAGAATGGGGTCAGCAGAGGCAACGAGTTGCAGCATTAAACATTCATCCACATAAAAAATGACTTATTTTGGTTTGAAGAGCAACTGAATCACATCACAGTGGTAGTGGGGGGGGGGGGTTGGCTAGGGGTTGGTGATGGTTAGATCAGGGTTTACTGGGTGTGGACATTTGGTGGATAAGAGTAGGTATTGATCAATGGAGATTGGGATTTGAGCTTATCTCAGCAGCTTACCTTCTTGTATCTGGGGACAGGAAGCTGTTTTTTTTTTCCAGCAAACATAAAGCAGCAACACACAGAGATGGCGAGAGCATGCAAAAGAGTGGATTGGAGGAGAAAAAGAAAAAAGAACATTGACAATGTGAATTTGTTGAAGCAGCTGAATTAACATGCAAATAAAACAGCAACAAAAGATTGTGATGCAGTTGTCTTTCAGAAAAGGTTTGGTTTACACAGCTCGAAATATCTTCAATGGAAACAATCTGAGAGGAAACATGAATAAATACCACGCTGACGGTGGATGGTCTGTTGACAAAGCATATACTTGTTACTCGCTTCATTTACATTTGGAATTAAATTAATTGCAGTTGGAGTCAAATGTTGGTGACAGGTTGTGACAATAAGCAAAGTAGGAATTAAAAGAAAGAGACAGTTGTGAGTAGAGGAGTCTGACTTAAAGGCAGAGCGAGAACTTCAGCAGGTGTTTCTGCCCACTAAAGTTCACACACTTCCCAGATGAAGGCAAAGAATTTAAGTTGGAGTTTCAACACGTGCAACATGTGAATACGCCCAGATGGCGAGAGGTACATGTTCAGCAACACAGAAAAATAAATAACTTATGTGAAATTATAAAATGGGTGGCATCGATTTAAAAGTATGCAGTTGGACCGTTTAGGAAATACACATATTTGCTTTCTATTTGGCAGTGCCAAGGTGTTTAAGCCAAACACAAATAGGGATGTAAAAACAGCAATTAGTAGTTCTGCAGGGAGTTACTGTACATACTGTGTAGCAACTGTAAGTTTCAGTGAGGTTGCCAGATTTGGAACCACAGGGATTTACTAAGACCTGCACTCACCGACCATATCTGGCAACCTGTGCTCTACCAAGAGAATCTGTGTAAAATGTGTACAAAAAAATTGTTGCAGAATGTTTCGCCTTAAAAGACAAACTGCTCTTTTTACATTTATTTTTGCACACAGTAAACAAAAAGGATACCACATGCTAATGAGTGAGCTTTAAAGGTGTACAAGTGTATTTCTGAATGGCATCCTGTTTCTATGCAAAGAAACAGGAGGCAGATAATGTGCCTGCTGATTCAAGATCTCTATAATAAAGGTATAAGATTAATATTGATGGTCTTATCTCTTCTATCAAATTTTTCAACAAAACAAAATGCACCAAATAAAAAATAACTTAATGGACAAATTGCACTTGCTGTTGAAGACTTGACAGCACCAGTATTAGTTGTTAAAATATGAATCAGAATTGATTTTACTACACCCAGCTTCTCACAAAAAAAGTCTGTTGTTACTTTAACAATATTTACAACTCAAATGCAACAAGATGAAAAAAAAATGATTCATCAGATGTTTTTTTCCCCATTTATTGTCATGCTAGGATTATAAATGACACAAAAGCCTGTTCAGTAAAAAGACAGGAGCACGAGAAAAGATACAAAGATTAGTGAATAGAAAAAAGCAAAAACATATCTAAGAAGAAGAGCCAGAGAGTGAGTATTTGTGTGCTCCCACACAAGAGTGTGGGCGGACTGGGTTATGACAGGGCAGTCTGCAGAAGAAGGTAGAAAATGAAAGACTGCATTGGGGTGTTAAAGTAGGTTGTGGTGTAGGTGGGGTTGAATAAACAGGTCTTGGATTTGCATCTGAATACTGAGACAGTCTGATTCACTGACAGGGGCAGGAAACTTGTTTCAATGTAGAGGGAGGGGAAGCTTTAGAGAAAGACTCCTCATGCAGTTGTTTACTTTAATATGTGTGGGACACAACGAGGTATGAGAGGAAGTACATCAGCAAATACATCAAAAGCATGGCCAACAAAAGTCTTGCAAAGCACTGTAGTATTTGAAAACAATACACTGGCACCTTTAACTGAGCATCAGAATTTGTAATTCTGATAAACAGAGTAAACAAACACGTGCTGCCTGGTGCTGGACAAGAAAACATATGCATGTTGTTTTTTATCTTCTCTGTTCAGGACACATCTGTACTTCAAAATGTCCTTACAATTACAAGCCAGATACCCAGTGCACCACAGACAAACAGGCTTCTCTGATCATGTTTTAAGCCAAGATTGCTCCAGGGACTCCAGTGTCCACCAGTTATTCAGCCTGCCATTTCAGTCAAGACAACAAATAAGAGTTGGATTTCCATTAAGTTTGGTTCACATATTGCCACATCCCTGTGTTACAGTTGTGTATCACCTGGATTGTTTTCCTTTTAATATCTTACTGTTATTCCTTATTATTTATTCTATTCCTGCTTTTTATCTCTGGTTTCAGCCACTTGAAATCATCTCCACTCTTTTAACCATTTAATATTTCATCTCCATTATTTTTATTTTCGTTTTCTTCCAACTTTTATCTTTTATTTCTGGTTTTACTTTTTATGATACATTAACCCCCATTTTAGCAATTTTAGCATTTTATCTGTATAATTCAATCTTTCAGTATTTGTTTTCCAGTCAACTGTGTTTCCTCAATCCAAATTTATGAGATTGCCAATAGTGTTTCCTTAGTTCCTCAGTTGCACCCCCAAAGCCGATTATCAGTTACATTTTGGGTACATATTTTTTGGGGGTTTTTAATCATAATGATTTATTAAAATGTTTTTAATTCAGGTTTACAAATGATTTTCTTGAATTTTACTATTTACACTGTGAAAACCACATTTGAAATAATCTGAGTTATTTATTTCTTAGTAAAATGTAACACCATAGTGTCACCATTACCCTTTTCATGTCAGGCCCCTCCTAGCAGCAGCTTGTGCACCACAGGTGGTGCATGCACCATAGGTTGGAAATCCCTGACTTAAGTGCTTATATATAATGATATTTAATTATCAGTATATTAGCATGCCATTATGAGTGTGTTAGCAGAGTTTAACATTTAGCTTCTAGCATGGCTGTAGACTCATTCTTGTTTCCCATCAAAGGACAAGGAAAACATTTTAATTAACATATCTGCAAAGTCACAAAATATTCTGTTTTTCTGTATTTACCAACATGGCAACATATTTTGTAGCTTTACATGGCAACTAAAGCTTTACTGGCATTTTCATGGTTATGTTTGGACACACAAAGCACTTGTATAAGGTTAGAAAAAGATAAAGGATGGAAAATGGAAGAATGGAAAAATGTCTTTCAAAGTCTTTATAACCAACAGATGCTGCAGTGAAGACACTGTGTTGTACTGTACAGAACACAGACGGTAAAGCTTTGGAAAACTTGGATGTCAATGCAGAACTGAAGCCAACTGTGAAGGAAGCAAATGGCTATTATACATCCATGTTCTCCAGGATCTCCAGAAACCTACCTTGACCACAGTTTCCAGGGTAACCCATTTTGTTTAACTGGGAATTTTCGGGTTTTAGGTGGAATTCTGAACACTGGACATTTTTGACAGGTGAAATACAGGCCTTACAGCTACCTCAGTATGTGAGCAATACTCATTCAGACTGCAGACAAGAACTGCTGGGTGCTGGCATTTACAGTCAGACTAGTATTAGAAATGCTCACAGAAGATTTGGTAGCAATCTGCCCAGCAGCTGTTGAGATGTTGCACTGTTCACCAAACTGTTTTACAGATAAATAGAAAGACCCACAGTCCATCCTCAGACCATAATGCTACAGGGGTGAAAAGGATCAGATCAGATGAACAGATCAGGCTGTAAGCACAAGTGCAGGGAGATATAAAACAGACCTAACATCCACTGTGGCCTGCCACTCGCTTAAATAATAATTTGGGAAGGTCAGGTGTGAGTAGAATCACTTAGGGGCAGTGATGTGGATGCCAACAAATTGTTGTAAGGCTCCCAGTCTGCTGTGTCTGAGGTCCAGAGATTGAAGGCCGAGACAGAGCGCCTGTCAGGAGCTAATCAGCTGTTTCTTATTTTCAATGAAGCTGGAGAGGATTGTTAAAATTCAGAGTAAGTGAGCTACAATATTTGGCAGTTGTTTTGTTTTTCCTCTTTTAGAAAGAGGTGTAAGATCATAAATTGGTCTAGAATTTTTTTGGGCCTTTTAGAAGGCTGAGTAACTGGAACAATGGCAGAGCAGTGAGGAGGGCATGTTTCCATGCTAACGTGAGCCTCCTGCGGTGAGTGGTTCTTTGGATAATTTCATGGTTGTGTAGTGATGTGGTGAGGCAGAACAAGCTGTAAAGATGCCTTCAGTAGTACCAAAGCACGATGACAGCCAGCGACTGGCTGGTTATAGGTGCACATAATGCTATTACATGAGGGAAGGAGAATTCTTCATTCAGTCGAGCTGAGAGAAGATAAAGAAAGAAGCGGTGTGTCACTTTTGATTTGAAATGGTACAAAATAGGAGAGCAGCGTATTTTATGTTTGCATCAGGTGAAGCTAAAAAGGTGTGTAGCTGATTTGTTTGTATTGTAGCAGACAAGGCCATCATTCAAACAGAATTAATGAACTAGCTCTATCATAACAAACAGACCTCTGTGCTTTCATTCCCAAAGTGTCTGTGAGGTTTCTGAGGAAGATGTGCTTTGGGTTCCTGTGCTGTTCATGTAACTGAAACAATTTGTGATGGTTTATTATGTTTGTAATGAATTCACCCTTTCCTCTCTTGTATGTATGTATAATATACAGTGTATGGTGCTCAATACCCTTGGCAACTTTCCATACTTTTAAGAAAAATGTAAATAACCTTGGATACGTTTTAAATGAATCCAAATTTAAAAGGGTTAAAAGGTTCTTGAGCTCTGTAAAACACTGAGTGTTCAAGAGATGTCAACAGCATTGGATCAAATAAGCACATAAATGTAAATGCAGCAAAAGTACTCAAAAGGAAAGTAACAAACACCTTATCTTAATTTGCAGAATTACAGCCTGACTGACAAGTTTGAAAAGTTATTACTTGGAGAGCAGGAAAATAAAATTGTTAGGAAGTCTGGAAATGGTGATAAAAAACGTGTAATAAAATAAAAAAACAGCAAAGAAAAAAAGAGATGATTGATCAGTCACTGTTACATTACACTGCTGGAAAGAAGGAAGAGCCGTACCAGCTCAGCAGGGAGCTGTTAAAAGTTGTATTCTTGTGTCAGTGAAACTAAAGTGTGTCAGGCAAGATACATTATACAGAAAACTTCATCTTTCTCATGGGGGTCAGGATAATACGTTTCTCCATGCCTCTTACATCTTGATTTATCACGGCATGCCATGCTCCATACATAGTTACTCCATCCTTACAGTACAGAGCTGACCCATGAGAATAGGGCAACTGTCCTCCACAGACAAACGAGATCAATTGATATTCAAGTGTTAGAACCCCTAAACAGAAAATAGTAATTATGACTCCTGCCTTCCAGGACGAAAAGGGGAGGTAGCGTTATATTATACAGTGATAATGACCACAGAGGAAGGAGGTCAGGGAGGATGGATAGGACTTTAACACCCATTTCCAACTGATGGCCAGTGTTGGTCTCTTTTAATCAAGACAACGACTGCCCCCTGTTCAACCCTGAGAAATTACCTTTTAATACAAGTCATTTGCAACAGCAAATACATTTTGTAGGGAACATAATTGAAAATGGATTATGTCTTTCTATCAATGTAATAACAGTATGTTATTAATTAATCTATTTGGCAAGTCACTTATCCTCAGGATGAGGAGAGTAAGAAAAGAGGTTTATTTTTCAAAGGGCAAAGGGCCTCATTCACGAACTGTTCTTAAGAAGAAATATCTTTTTACAGCCCACTTATGAGGGATGTAACGATATGCAAAATTTGACATCTCA
The DNA here is from genome assembly GCA_021432705.1 of Caranx ignobilis. Taxonomy (NCBI): domain Eukaryota; kingdom Metazoa; phylum Chordata; class Actinopteri; order Carangiformes; family Carangidae; genus Caranx; species Caranx ignobilis. The sequence goes on along the minus strand of MU269980.1, from coordinate 10,165,077 downwards.
ATTATAGTGACCACATAATCATGGTTATCAATATAATTGTGATATTCTTTAGTGCAACAAAGCTTATTTATCAGGAACATTTCTGTCTGTGCAAGTTTAAATTAACACTTAAACTACCTTTAAAACTAACTGCAAACTTCACAGTGCACAGCAACCATAATCACTGTACATTCTTTCAAGTGTTCATTCCAATTAGCAGTCATTTCAAATGAACATGTTTACATTATGTCACGTTGCCGTACATTGTGCTGGCTCTGCTCGGTGGACCTGAGTAGACCGGGTGCTTACGGTGTTAGTGTGTGTCAGTTTTACAGTGGATGCAACTACACCTTTGAGATCATCTCTCTTTCTTTCTTTTCTGTGTTTTATTGGCTTTGCTCCATCTCTCCTATCACTCCACTGAATTCTGACAACACTGCACGTCAGTAATAAACACAAGCGGGGTATGCCGTATAAAGCGGGTTAAATTAATTAAATGAAGTTTCAGGGAAACGTTTTCAGGAAAAAAGCTGCTAAGCAACTTTCTTCCTGCATGCTCTGCAGACAGGATGTGTGTCTTCTGCCAGACACACTCTAGTGGTTGGTAGAGGAACTGCAGCATTTGGCACTTCAGATACTTAGTGTCCATTAAGCAAACATCAAACCGTAAACATGACTTATAAACAAGCAACAAGTTTTCGAATCTCATATGGATAGGGTTGATTAAAATGCAACATGTGTGGCAGACTACTGCCTCTCATATTTATCAATTCAAAACAATAGCCAACACCTTTGTAGCTGCTATTCATACTGAGCAGAGGCACAGAGCCTGGAGAGGATCTATGCCTTGAGCTATACTGGCATGTGCATGATAATCAGGCACCATTGTCACCACAGAATAAGGGTAATCTGAATTAATTATTGCCTCTGTAATCTTTAAACTATGCCCAGTGCTATTTTCTCTTTTTCCAAGGTGTGCAAGCTGTAAAGTGAGATTTCAGTTGGAAATTTAATATGTCAAATATACATAATGATAATGCTTTTTACCTTGTAGTTTGAAAACTAATGACATTACAGAGTTTAAGCTCTACCAGCCTTCTGTAATATCAGGAACAGCTCTACTGATGTCCAGGCTGTGGGCTGTGAGTCATTCTGTATTTCGCTAAAATCTCACAGGGGGAAACTACCACGTGAAAGTGCACTGCAAAGACCGGGATTTAGACCAAACTCTGTTGTGTTTGAGTCATCATGATCCCACACATTTCTAGTACTGCAGCCAAAGGACAGCAAGACCAGGCAGAGCAAGTGCTGTTAGATGTTAGCCAGAGTGTTTCTGTCTCTCTGTACATCCACATGCATGTATGCCCCTTTTAAATCAATTAAAGCCTATTTCAAGGGACTGAAATTGACTTATTTCTGTCATGTGAGCCATTACAATGGATGTGGTCTGATTCACTTAGTGCAGTGAGTGAGTGGGCTGCCTGTGAAGACAGAAAAACTGTAGAGGGAGCAACATTAGAAAAACTGAAAGACTGAGTTAAGACTCAAAACCTCTCTTGACAAAAGTCAATGTCTGAGCCCAAATATTTCATCAGGCACTATCCACTATCCGCACTGAGCAGGAAATCAAATGAGCATTGCAGTGATGATTTAACAATGATCTTGAAAAGTACTTTTTTTCTTATTACTTCTTATCAGCATTCATATGAGCTGCTAAATTAGATCCCAGTGGCGTTGGACAGTAGAACAGATTGTATTGTAGACAATTTGAAGTTCAGTAATACTATTGCACACTAAACCCGGACATGGTCCATTACTTCAACATTTTGGGAAGTCTGCTTTTTGGCTGTCTTGCAAGGAGTTGGAGAGAGCTGATACCAATTTGTTTCTGTTTTCAGAGGAAACACTTTTCCAGGAAGTGTTATCTTGGCAGCACTAGAGACCCTGGTATTTCCCAGTATTCCTTGCCAACATCTACTACCAGTGTGCACTGAAACCAAGATGCCCTCTTCAACACTGCAAAGTCTCGAATCATCACTGTATAGTTGGATGAACTATATATGACACACTGTTTTCTTGAAATTCTACTTATGTACAACTAATCTGCAACATGTATTTCATCTTTTACACATGACAATGATGTGATAAAATCAGTAAAATGTTTACCAAAGATTTCATGTTTTTTTTGTTTGTTTTTTTTTTTAATAGTGACTAAGCAGTGACTAAAACCTGAGATTACTTTATATTCTTAAAACAAACATACACAAAACAACATGTTTGAAGCATAAATTGTCACATTTACATATTGTTTCCTCCTGGTTGGTGGCTGAGTTAATACTGTGACTTCACAGTGAGGAAATGTGAGGTTTCCAGGTCTTGGTCAGTAAATGCCTCTAAACTGTAGAACAGCTGCCTCTTATACCAGGATGTCTGTGTTTTTTTTCAACATGGGCGTTAAATGCTGACATTAGTTCATTATGACATATTAACCCAAACTGAATCTCTTAATATGAGTAAACAGTTATTGATTGATTTGTATTTACTTAATATTTATTTTTATTGACAAATCCCAAGATACTCATAATTGCTTATAATTGTAACATTTGGACTTTATTGAAACATTAGTTGATGTCACAGTTATGACTTTTGGTGTCAGATTTTCCTCTTCAACACTGAACTGTTTGGAGGGATGAATGTCAGCTTGGGAATAAAACAAAGCTCATTTTGACATGGTAAAAACCCCAGTGAGAGAACACAAGCCACAGGGTTTTATCTCATGATAAATCCTCTGGGAAACGAAACATCAGTGCCAAAGGATCAGTGTCTGGAGTTGTCCTATGGCACAAATTGGAAAAATGGGTTTTCAACAGTCATTTTAACTTGTAAAAGAAACAATCATCAATAAAAATAAAAGGTAAAAGTCTAACAGCTCTGACTCCCTTCCTGCTGATATAGCAAAGCAAAGGCTTGAATTAGGTTAAGAGAGAGTCTGTGAGCTATTTGTACCTTCATCTTCGCTGCTTGCTTTCCACCTACACAGTAATTTCAAACTAGATTAAAGCACAGCTGGACCTCTGTATTGATGGTTTCTCAGTTTACATGAGAACATTAATAAAAATATCCTGAATTGTACTACAATCTCTGAAACCTGTTTCACTGAGCATTAATGTGTAAATTAGTACTGAGCTGATGAATGATGATATCAGTGTTTCATGACTGCTCATTCCTTTGAAAATGTCAACTCAATATTCAACTTGTTTTGCTACTAATGCAGAAACTCATTATTATTTGTTGTATTAAATTAATATTAAATGACTGCATACATCTAGCATATAAGTGATTGTTGAAGTAAAATGGAACATCGAGTTTCTTGTTTCTTCTTTGAATGCAATCAAACAAGAAAAGAGAAAAAAATCAGTAACTGAAAATTAAACATAGTTTGCTTCATAAAAGTAGAGCAGAAGAGAGGGTGAACATGTAGAGGTCATGATTGGAGGCTTAATTGAAATGCAATAACGCAAGTTTGTCTGTATTGTGCTGGGTGGGCGAATCAATGGACAGTAAAGGGCCTGAGATGCATTAAAACGTGAATGATGTGGGGAGGGGTTTCTCTGCTGGAGCTGCACAACTACTCACTTTTGTGCTTTTAGCATGAAATCGTCAAAATGGGTTTAATCCTGTGACCATCACAACGCACTGTACAAGGACGGTCCTCCTCTTTCGAATCCTATTAACAACAACATCTTTACACACAGCCAAAAGCTAAGAGGTAGAAATTAGTTTTAATGACCAGTTTCAAACAGGATATTTCCTGACTTATATTAGAGGACTAAATCCCTCTCTTTGTGTTCTCAGCTAATACTAATTCAACGATTTAGATTCAGCAATGTTGGAATTCAGGAAACCAAATGGGATTATCTCAGAGATGCTGTCATGGCCCTGACCATTCCACAGGGCACTTTAAATGGCATTTACTTAGTCTTTTGATATAAAAAAATCACCGGCATCAAAAGCCCTGCTGCTTGATCCTGGATTCTGTAGAATCATCATCAATGAACTAACCGTGATAGGGCTGATAACATCTGTCTGTGAACTGCATTTAGAAACGTTTTCAAGCTAGGTGCGTGTTGGTGGTTTTTTTTTTTTTGTTTTGTTTTGTTTTTTGTTTTTTTTCTGTTGGGTCAAGGGTGTAAAAAAAAAAACTAAGGTGATGAGTGCAGGGCCTCTTTTAGGAAGCCAAACCAACACCATATCAAGGCGTCACCTTCACTGTCAAATAAAAAGCCAAAACTCTTTCAGTTGGTTGCAGTAGAGGGTGACACCTCAGAGAGAAACTGGACAGAGCAAAGAATGATATTTTCACATTCAAGACCAATAGAAAAATTTACTTTTAAAGAGTGTCAGTTGTGTTAGAAGGATTAAAGACCAAGTTGATGAAAAAGCCTTGGGCTTTGGACAGTCACAAAACAATTCACTATTGCAGTTTTACCTGCACTGTGAAAAAGGCTGAGCCGCTCTTTAATTATGTCAAAACTTTTCACAATTTATTCTTAATTCCATATTTGCAAAGATTTGCTCTCTTTGCAGAGCCCTGATGTATTATTTAGGCCATGCAGAATTTTAGGCTCCTATATTCAGAGGGTCAGTGTGATTAAGGGCATTTCAGCAAGTGGAGTTGTACTGTATGAAGAGATCAGCCCCTTTTCACTTCCCTCATTTGACTTTTTATTCTTTTATAAAAAACATTTTATTTCAGTTCTTTTCCCATGTAGACTAGAGTAACCATCAGGTCAGCGGTCTTTCACACCCCCGTAAGCCTCTTTTGTTTGTTAGAAGTTATGTTGTCTGTTGACCTTTTGTCAGTTTCTGTGATGAAAGACATTGATTTTTCAGACCAAATGCCAACAGAGCTGCGACAACATAAGCATTGTACATATGAGATTGTGTTACATTAAAACCCTCTCTGCACTGCTGTAACCAGCCTATCAGGCACAAATATCAGTCCCTGGAATTAAATAAAGTTGAAGTTGCTGCTGTGCTGTAGTGTAAACCTTCCTGAGCCTGGATCCATAACATCTCATCAGAGAAATGCTTAATCGAAGAACCCTAAGTTACAGTTACTATTGGAGAAACTGCAGCTCTTGCAGCAGCGGCAACAACAACAAAAAATCCATGAAAAGAAAGACCATGGGGAGTTTGGTAAACATATTAAATAATGGAAATGTGTATATCCAGTTTTTGAGAGAGAAAATCATTTTCTCTGCTTGGTTGGGGGGGCAGCTGAAGTCCATGAGCAGGGCAGTATAGAAAATAACCACCATAAATCAAGATGGCCCGATGCCCACTCTGCTGTCCCACACTCCTGCCAAGACTAGCTCCTCTTGATGCTTGCTTTTCTCCATACCAGCTATTGAGGCAGACAGATAGGAAGAATTATGGCTGCTGACGGCAGCCATGGCTGTCAGAACCACCACTTCATCACATCAAACATGGGAGGGAACCACAGGGGATAACACCCCTGGACTCATATTTATTACATATTAAACTAAAATTGGCTTTTTATTCAAATTAAATATGGCTTAGTCACTGCTGTTTATGTCTGCAAAGCTGGATAATTATGTATTTGTCATAAAATTAATCCATAGGAACCATTTAAACTCCACCGATTCAACTGAAACATTAATCTGCTCAAATCTAGTGCCATTTGCCACTGTTGCTCTCTAATGTGAATGAACAGCTGAAGATGGTACCTTCAGGGATTTATTTGCATGATAACACTGAACTTAAAAGCAGCACTTGCATTAGAACTTCAATTTATTACAGCGTTTTGTTTGAGTGGGGAAGTTTCAGTGTTCCTGTGTGACCCAATTCATTATGGAAAAAAACTGTGGTCAATGTGGCACAGCACCACTATGAATTAAAACTTACACTAGTTGTCACATAATGGAATGTAACTTAATATTAAATTCAAGTGTTCAGTGAATATCTGATTATTAAATACGCTTTTGGAGAGGGGCATTTGAAATAAAAAATCCTGATGTCAAATAGTGATTAACTGCAGTAAAACTTTTATTATTAAAGTAAGAATGTGGTTTAGAATTTGAAAACAAAATTCATCCAGATATTATGTATCACTACACATGTGTTATTAGTTGCTTGATTTCTTGGTGTGTCCTCACTGACATGTCTTTCCATCAAATGAGGGGCTTTGTTGTTGCTACTAGTCAGACCTGAGCTTCTTTTATGCTATGACAAGTCAAGGTTTGTTAGAAGGCTCCACTGGCAGCTCCAGCTCCAGTTGGCATTGGGTCGGTAGGTTTTTACTTTTAAACCTCTGCTGGGGGCTGAGCTTGATTGACAGAAGCTCAATACAAAGAGAAAGCAAGGAAAGCCAACTGGAATTAATTAGCGAGTAAGAAGAGCAGTATTTTTGTCAGATCAACCGACTGGGAGATGAGTGAGGTAATAGGATGTTGTTGTGCTGCTGTAAATAATTCCCAAGTCATGCTTTGAATTTATCATGAAAATGGAAGAGCGAGTTTGTGTTGTGTGAAGAGCAAACAGCAAATTAAAATGTTTTCTGATCTGCTCTTTTTTTGCCAGAGGGTATTCTCACTACAATGTGATATATTACACCTTGAAAAGTGGAAAAAAAAGAAAGACATTTGACAGCTCTGGTTTGGCCTCCACCCAGTCCACCGAGTCCACCCAGGCCTCTAGCTGCCAAATTTGTAACCAAAAAAGACACATCTGATTTATATTCAACCTATTGATTGACACTGATTTCTACACAGAAACTCAATTGCTTGTGTGCGTATCTTTGCTCTGTTTGTTAGCAATATGTTTGAGAAATAATTAATGGTCTCTGAGATGAAAATAGATGTAAATATCTCTCTTGCAGAGAACTGTGGGATGTGTTAAGCTGCATTTCTTCAGCCTTTTTGCCAGTACTTGTAGGCTGACACCAGAGTTAAACACAACATTCTTCTCTGACAGTCATTATTAAGTCTGAAACACATGAAAAACTCTCAGTTGTTTGATATTGCCCAGCTCTTCATTGCAATAAGTTTGACTGGAGTTGATCTTACAAATTGCACATTTGCTTTAGTGTATTTAATATAACAAATTTGCATTTTGCCAGATAGGGACTGAGATAAAAGAAAATCAGCAGGGTGTGAATTTAAAAAGGCTGCAAATGAATGTCATCGTTATCACCGTCATCATCACCACAGAGGCTCACCTTGGCTTTGTTAATTGTGCAGTGCAGCGCATTGTTCTCCTGGTCATACTGCAAACTGAACTCCAAGGTCCCCAGTGTAGCTGTAAAGACAAAGAAGAAAGAGACGAGATGGAAGGAAATTAGTAGTTGGAAGAGAAAAGTTGTCATGGCACACAAATGTCCTCACTGGGGAGAGGAGGAATCCAATGCCGCCTGCTCACTAAAGCCCTGATGGGAAATCTCCTGGTGCTCTGAACGCTGACATGTAATTATAGCTCTAATAATCAACACGGAACTGAACATGTAGAAAAGGACAGTCGCAGAAATTGATAAATTTTTAGTTTTTCTGTGTCTCAGTCTTTTTTGTGGTGAACAGATGTCAACAACAATATTAGTTGGTAATCACACAGGCAATCAAAAGAACTGGGAAAAATCCTGGTGGACTGTTTTGGTCCAGAACTGTGGGCTGACAACACTGAGTCCACTTCCTGCAGGCTGAGCTGACAGCCACACTGAAACACACACACCCACACACAAAAGTAGGGAGAGTACATAACCAGCTCCTCCCTAGATTCACCAGACCTGTTGCTCTTTGAAGCTCAACACCTAATATCTTGCTGACTGCAGACAGAACTGTGAGAGGAAAAAGTGAAGAAGAGGTGAAAGCCTTTGTGTTAAAAAAAAAATAAAATAAATACAGGAAACCTACTGGAGCAGGATCCTGCCATGTCTGCTAAAAAATAATGGATCTATTCTGTGCAGGTGGGCAGTGCAGGTTGAACTGTTGCGTCCCCAAAAAATTAATGGGCATAAACAGGCTAAAGATGTTATCCAGTTTTCATTTTTCATCAGCCACGGTAAATTGGTTTAATTAAGATTAAGATTTTCTAGGATGAGTCTGTTTTTGTTTTGTGGGAGCTGGGTCAAATTAGAGGTTTAATTGCCTGGTTAGTAACAATTCTCCATCTCTGCTGGGTCACGCTGCATTGTTCAAGTCCCAGCCTGAGACCCAAGCGAGACCCACTTCACCCCTGCTTGTAATTAACCAGCACTTCTTTCAACGCACAGGCTACTTCATCTTATTAAAGCACTATAGCGGTGAGTAGGGAACTGTGCCAGTTCAAGGCATGATCTTATCTTTTGTCCTTTATAAATGCCAAGTGACACGAGGGCTCTCGTCTTCTGAAACATTGTCAGGATGTAAACATCTGGACAGCCACAACATAAAGAAAGACGTGTGGGCTTCAAAGAGGCCTCAAAGGCTCATTAGCTGTGGTGGAAAAAAGAAATATTGTAAACCATTTCAAATCCTTACTCCTGCTACTGTATATTCATTTAGCATGTTAGAGAATTTTGAGATCTACACAAAAAAAAAAAAAAAAAAAAAGTGAAGTTCTTCTTTGTAACCAGCAAAGATACAGAGGTTAGCAAGGTTGTAAGAGCTCTACTCCTGTGCAAGGCAAAACCTTTTGACACCTGTCATAAATGAAGAAATCAAATATAATCCATGAGTTACAATGGTAATTCCCAACCAGATTACTATGGCTCATAGCTAAAGTTCCCTTCACTCATTTCACTCTACAGTATACTTAACACTGTCATCGACTTCATACAGTGTAGCAACTATTATGAAGAAAGCTGCAGGAGACTAAGTGGACTCTTAACTGCAGCGCATTTGTACAAATCCACTATGTGGTCTGTTTGAGTCTGACACTTTCAGGTGCTGATCAGTGATTGTAGTGTTTAGAAAACTTAAAATCAACACAGGTCAGCAGGAAATACCAGAGCCTCACTCAACCACTTTGTCTGAATCCCACCACACAAATGAACAGGTAAATTATTTGAAACTACTTGTAAATCGCCTACTGAGATGCAGCCCTTTGGCCAGCATTGGCTAAAATAGAATAGAAAGTGGATCAAAATCAACAGGCAGTCTGTTTGTTTAAATATTTTAAGCACATGAGACCGGAAAGAAAAACCTCACATGTTGAGTGTGTTAAAGGAAGCTACTTTATTGCCTTTTAATGCACCAAACATCCCCTGCACCCTCCTGGACTTTGAAAACTGATGACTACAGGATGGTGTGTTGAACCACCTTTGTTGCACCTTTATACCATAGTGATGAAACACATTCATTTACGAATATGCAATGATGTAGAACATCATAAGGTGCAAAACAGGGTATCAAAACAGGTTTTGTGTTTAAACGAGACAACAGGTGCTGAGAGAGGTCAGAACATGAATAAATAGATTAGTGATGAGTAACACTTCTGGATGGGACTTACAGAAGAGTTTGCATTATGACTATGTGCTCAAGGAAACTCCTCTTTATTTCAGTGACAACTGTAGACATCTGTTTGGTCTGTACCTACTTTCTCAAATTATAATATAATTCATATTTCCTTAACTGCTGTTGACTGTGTTTTCTGTATGAGTGGTTCATGTTTTTTTTGTTTTTTTTTAGAACTGAATAATACAGACAGGAAGAGAAACTGATGAGGATACCAGTGATCAGATACCAGTGGTGTAGAAATGAAACACAAGAGGGTAGAGGTAACATTTATCACAAAGACAGGAGTGAAGCTGGTCTCCTTCAGACAAGCACATAGGCTAAGTGGGCAAGTGGGTGATGAGCTGTCTGTTTACTCTTGATTGGCTGTACGCACTTTGAGGCCTCAGGGTACTTGAAGCTATATATTACATTGTTTGATTGTAGACTCCCAACACCGCCACCACAACCCCCTTTGATAAACATAATTGCATATTTGCAAAAAATATATTTAAAAATAAAAATACATTTTTCCACTGAAGCTGTGACACAAATGCACACAAACAGGTTGACAGCTCCCCAGGTTCAGTTCTCAAACAAAGGTGATCATGTCATCACGTCTGTCTGATTAGCTTTTTCTTGACCTTAAAGTCAGGTTTGATTCCCTTTTTGACAGAGTTCACACCAGGCTCCCATGGCGTTCTCAATTCTGCAAGGAAATTTTCTGCTCATGGTAAAATCTGCCACAGTATTGGTACAAACACCATGAGAACAGCCACATAAAATATGTAATCAGCAATATTTCCAACCTCTATTTTAGTGTTCATCCTGTTAGTCAGATTGCTGACTTATCATAGTGGAGAGGTTTGTGTGTCCCTGTGAACCTGATGCCTATGTTGTCTGGAGCAATGTGCTCCTGCAGGGTCTCCCATGGCAAATTGGTCTCAGGGGAGGGGCCAGACAAAGAATGGTTCAAGAAGGCCCTATGAGAAAAACGAGGCAAAAAGAGATCACCCCGCCCAAAGGAAGCCCAGGGCCCCGTCTGTAACCAGGCATGGACAGGGCTGGGGCTCATTGGCAAGTGCCTGGTCAGGTATACAGCCTGAAGAGCCTAGATGGTGACCTCCCCATCCTGTGGACCCACCACCCACAGGAGAATTCATTGGGGTCAGGTACGCTGCCAGATGGGTGGCAGTGAAGACAAGGGACCTCAGCAACCTGGGTGGCAGAGACTGGCTGACCGGGAGAAGAGGGCCATATCAGAGGCGAGCAGCCGATCTCCTGAGGTGATGGGCCGCTCAACCTCCATTGTCATCCCGAACCGATTAACTTACCCGCAGGTGTTTAGAGGTTTACCACAGGCTGGTTAAATTCTTTTTGGAAGATACATGTTGGTCTCATTGATGAAACTTCTCACAATTGTGGCAGCCACATTAGTTTGTTTGAATGAAAAGTGAAGCTTCAGGTGTGTACAACTGGACAAGAGAGCAGAGCTGCCTCGGGGCATGTTACACAAATCACAACATTTCAATGAATAAATACATATTTTACAATGAACAACCGGTCTACATTAAATTTTATTTTCTTTTTGCTTTTGTTTGCATACTACATTTTGTGAGATAAAATTAGCCTTAGCTACCTCCTCCGTTGAACTCCACATGGACTGCTGGTGGATAGCGAAGGACTGCTCCGCCACTTGACACAAAATACTGTTTTATGCTTTTAAATTTACATGTGGGATGAATATTTAACAGTATTTTACTTTTTTTTTTTTCAAAAACACAGTTGGATGCTGTTATAACACTGTAAATTTACAGCTATCCATCTGTTTTCTGCTGTTAAATGACAGTTATCTACTGTTGTTGTTAACTGACCAATTTAACTGTTAATTTACATGCTATGGATGAATATTTAACAGCATTTTACAATTATTATAAAATACAGTAAGATACTGTTGTAAAGTCCCGTAAATTTACAGAAATGTGTTACAGTGCAGGCTGCACTGATGCCTAAAACAAGGCTCTCCATCAACATTAACAGACACAGTATCAATCAATAGGGGTTTAGCTTCCAAAGCATTGAATTCCACCAGTTTGGAATGAAGTCTCTATTTGTGAGCAGTGAATCAGTGCTACTGGAAGAAGCTGAGCTCATCAACAACCCTACACAAACCTCCACACACACATACAAACACATAAGAAGGCATTCAGTCTGCTGTGGACATTGTGGTATATAATGAATAGATATAGGATTACAATCACTGTACTTAATGCTACTCCAGAGGGTAAAACTGACCTGTGCAGCTTTCAACTGTTTTCAAACCTAGCTGCTATGAACTCAAGTTTTACCCATAATCCTGTGGAAAACATCTGAACCGAGTGTCTTGGATTCAGATGCATAAATGATGTGTACACACAACAACTGCTCATATGCCATTTCCCACATATAAAATGGTATCTCCTAGCACACGTTCTGTGTGTACCACACGTCAACACATTGTTTTCAAAGCAAAGCAATCCGAGTTCATTATAGTGAAGTGAAAATGCAAAATACATGTAGAAACCTAATTTACCACAAACTGAAATTACCATATTCACAGTGCTTCATTCATGGGATCAAACTTGAATTCATTATCATTATTATAGGCTTTGACGCTTACACTGCAATAATAATTTTACAATTTATACTTGGAAATATTTGTTTTTGTGTGCATTGGTTAATATTCTTATAATTAACTATTATTTGCAGTGATTGTTCTTTAGTAAACTGATGCACATTTTTGCCTCGGATGTAGTGAAATTCTGACAATGAGGCTTACATGCAGCCAATTTCTCAGTGAGTGAGATTTAAAAAGGAGCACCTTGTGCATGCACGATGTATACATTTCTGATTTAGTGCTTATATAGCTTTAGTCATGGCTCTACAGTTTTATGCATCTGGCCCCTGTTTCTCTCTCAATCTGTACCTCCCTGGACCAATCCTTAGCCATAACCCCAGCCAGTCCTCTATATAACTGCTCATCATATCTTTCCCTGAGCTCTAATACCACCACAGGCGACACTGCTGGAAAAAAAAAAAAACACTCTTCAATCTGGGAGCACTCATGAGACCACCAGCACTTGTAAAGCATGACTACTGACTGCTCTGCTCTGCTACCAACAGGGCCTGAGGATGTTAGTCCACACAGCACGAATATCTCTGCTGTCCAGATTTCTGTGAAATTTGGTGTGGACAAACTTGCTCTCCTGATACTAATTCTTTTGATGACAGCATGACCTTTCTTTCTTGCACTGGCATCAAGGCAAAAATATCAAAAAGGTCAAAATCACAGGAAACCCAAGAGGCAGGTTGCCACGAAATTTTCAAACCACATTCATGCTCCCCTGAGGATGAACCTGCCTTCGTTCCTCCTTTGGCTTTGTGCACAGTGTGTCTCATGACAGGGGATCAGGTTTTCTAAGAATATCCATGCTCTCTTCTTGATTTTTCACAATTTTAGTTTTTTGTCTTCTAGCTTCACCTATAACATTATCAGCCCTACCATTGATTCATCTCGACAGAAACAATAACACTAGATAGTTCTTTTGTTTTTACCTCATTATTCACTCTGACACCTGTACATACATTAGTCAGGTTCTGCTAGGGCAACCCGATGTGTGCTATCAATATCACTTTCAGTCAACATGCAAGTAGTGGTAGTTGTTGCCTGGAGCATTCCGTGTTTGTCATGTAATCGAAGAAATGTACTCACATTTAAGGTGGTATTTTTGTAAGTCAACAACAAAAACCACACATTTTGGATTGGGATAGATTGTGGCTCCAGTACAGAGTGATCATGTCGCTATATTTAACACTCAACTGATAAAAATGAACAGTCGTCAATGAGCACAACTTTAAAAGAAATCGAATCACTGAAAACAATCTGACAGATGGGGCTTCAGACCAGATTCAGGCTTATTGCTCTGTTGTCTTCATTACACACCATAATAAATGCAGCCTGTAACAAGGCTTTTAGAGTCTTTATCTTGAAATAGAGCTATGACGGGTTATGCCTTCATTTCTTTGTTGTAATCTCAGTTATGATAATGTGATGTGCTGCTGTTGGAGGTAATTTTATCAGAGCTTTCCTCAATATGTTGATTTGAATATTTGCATGATAACGATTACTTTATTTAAATAGCCTGTAACAAACTGTCATACAAACATAAGGCAGTCCAAACAATAAAAACATACAGGGGAGACGGGCAATGTGAAAATTATCCTGGCAGCCATAACCAATACATGTGTTGAAACAATGAGAGCAATGAGCAGACAAAAAGAAAGTAAAAATATGTAGGAACCAGAGATAATGGTGTTTAAATCAAGAATAAAAAACTGCTTTTATGTTTTGAGTGGTGTTTCAAACTGGCCTTGTATAAGCTCATACATCGCCTGACATTGTATAGTATAAGAAAACTACATAAAAAAATGTGTCTTCCTGTACTATGCTAATGCTTAATGAAGTAAATGTAGTTCAGCAATATTTGTCACAGACACAGGCTAAGACAAACAGAGGTATTCTTATGAGGGGTATCATTTCTGGGATGAAGTGACAACACATAGCTGCTCCAGCCTTGATTATTATTTAATTCACTGTAACACTGCCTGCTGTTTATCTCTGTGTTCAGGGGAACAGTGGGATTCTATAAGACAGTTTGCAGAGGTGCTTCTTGTAACACTTCTTCTTGCGCTGTAGCTGCATGTGCCATCTGGAAGGCTGGGGAGTACAGGGCCGGTAAAATGCAGCAGAGGTGTGACTGCTACAGGAGTATATATAAATATATATATATATTCCATTCTTGCTGTGTAGCCTCATTTCAGCGACTTTCCAGGAAAAGGTGATGTGATGGATCTAATTCTGTTTCAAGTGGATACTCAAAACCAATACTGGAAAGCTGTAATTGCCAGATCTTCTGTAAAGAATCATGTGTTGTGCAATTGCTGGTGAAGGAAGGAGTAAATCAACTTAACACTGATGTGTAGCTTGGTCATACTGTATGTTAAAGAGTGTTAAGCGTTCTTCTCTGAAACCTTTGTTTGACTGTGTCACCAGAATGATGAAATATGATGAATTAATGTTGAAATACTGACAAACATCAGGTGAAGGGCCAACAGAGGCTTCTGGTGTTAAAAACAGGAGGTGTCATAGGTGATGTGGACGTTTCCCAGGGAATGAAGGATGACAAGTGTTGAGAAGCCGTTAAAATGTGTACAGCCTCGTCATTTCTTCTACAGAATATCTCTCTCTCGCTGTGTGTAATGATTTATGTGCTGAGAAAACTCGCTACCCTGTTATCACAGACTTTGCTTAGAGCAACGTTTTAAAGCAAACACATCGACCACTTTCTTCCTCTTCCTTTCTTTTTTAGAAGCGATGGATTGAAGGTCTGGAGTGACATTGACATCCAAAGAGGAACAGTTTTACCAGTCAGACCATTGATTTAAAAGTCAAGCGGTAAAAATACAGAATCAGAATTTAACACTCTGAAAAACAGCCGTACTCATGTGGGTGTCAAATTGTTGCACTGTCTTTTTCAAATACGAGAATAAGAATCTTGTTGAAGCTTGAAAATCTGAAACCCGTGGATGTCATATTTTCTGTATTACATAACCATCAGAAAAGGGATTGAATTGCTTTCTTGCTCAGTCCTTGTGTATGTATTGACTTTCCTGACAGCTTTTACTGAATAAAAAAGGGGTAATATTAAGTGTCTTTGCTTCCCATGGTCTGATTTCATTCCTTTAATCTGTATGTACCAAGTGTTGGCCAACAGATGTCTCCAGTTAGACTGTTTATAATGCCATAATGAACAACACAGCTGCTCCAACATCTCCATTTACCCCAGTAGTAGCTATTAACCTATAAGCAGTAGTGCCCATTGCACAGACTGCGTACATGGGCTAATCTCAAGGCACATTAACCTGAGCAGTCTCTATAAAAAAAAATCTGTAGCAGAAATGTAAAAAAAAAAAAAAAGATAATTTATGCACTGTGACATTTTACAAATATGATCTCCAGAAGAGAAAGGGCTGTAGAAAAACAAGTTAAGCATGCAACAGCTTTTGGCCTCTGCTTAAAAAAAAAAAAAAAATCACTTAATTTACACGTTCACACATTTATGCCTGATGTGATATTGCAGCCAAACAGCATGATGCACATGTCAACGCACTTTCATGCAGTAATGGTCTGCTCTCGCGGCTGTAATAGTGTTAAAAGAGCTGATGAAGGAAACACAACTGGTGACGGGGACAGGAAGTCATCTGACTGATGACTGCTGTCAAACT
This sequence comes from Caranx ignobilis, assembly GCA_021432705.1. Taxonomy (NCBI): domain Eukaryota; kingdom Metazoa; phylum Chordata; class Actinopteri; order Carangiformes; family Carangidae; genus Caranx; species Caranx ignobilis. Next base: position 10,149,286 of record MU269980.1, on the reverse strand, counting down.
GGCCGTCACAATGCTCAGTTAAGAGGAGCACCACTCCAGCTCCATTACTTCCCTCCAGGCAAAAACCACAGAGGTAATTCCCACTGTGAGTGAGGCTGACCGGGCAGTCACCTCCCAGCAGAGCGCCAAGTCCATGATGCACTGCAATGCTGTGTATGTCACACCTCTGCAAACACACAGTGAATTTGTGTCTCTCTGCACTGAAATATTCACATTCAGAAAAACTGAATCCTCTGCACACCATGTGACCACCACCACCATTTATTTTGTTGGCACTCTCAGGTGGAATGGGAGTGCAATTATGGTGCCATTGCCAGTAAATAGCTCAAACTCAAATTGCAAAAAATTGAGTGCAAAGTAATTCATCGTGCAAACTAGGTCAAACACCTTGTGATTTTCTCCAACCACTGTGCTGGGAATAAGTGGAAATAGATAATAGCTAAAATTTGGGATCATGGACCCCAGTGTCATTTTCCTCCATGTGAATAAGAAGTTTTTTTCCAAATATTTTCATTTGATTTACTTTCAAGTTTTGTTTTTTTCACTTTTGCCAATAGATAGTACATGACCGACAGTGGTCAGTTTGGTTGTCATTTTCAAAATGGGCTTGTCACACTTGGATTTCTTGGCCCTTTCTTGGTCAAAAACAGGCAGACACATGAACAACCTGATACATCAGCATTCATTTCAGTTGTCATGGCTAACAAGCTAGCTACGCCTGTTTACACACTTTACTTGAAATTGTGTTTATGGCGACCTGCCAAATGCAAGTCCATTAATCACTCCTGTTTCCTTTGTTTCAGTCTCCACCAGCTGCAGAAATGATTAACATCTTACTTTCTTCACTGGCAAGTTGTTTAATACAGACTAATACAGAGCACCCTGTGGCTTCGTGCTTGCAAGTCCTGGTCCTGGGCCTGGTCTGAACTGCACCACATCCTGTTCCGGTTAGCAGAGATCCCGCTCCAAACAAGGCACCAGCCAGATCTAAACTGCTTCCATGTCTGTCAGAAACCAGGTGTCAAGGGACACCTGATAGTCCAACAAGCACTGGAACTGTTACCTTTGCACAGAGCCAGATTAGCCAATTACCCATTAACAACCACCGGCCTGTGGGTTGTGTTGCTTCTAATTCATGGGTTTTAAAGGGTTAACACCATGCCTGGTCTGTGTGCTAAGATAGCTAAGCTTGTTAAGAAAACAGAGAGAATATGCAGATATCAGCCTGAATCTGAAAAGTCTAAAAACAAAGCCAGTTTAGTTAAATTGTTTGTGTGTGTGTCTCTTCATCTGAAAGCCAGGGCAGCCCCACCATACACACTATGGTGTAGACTAAAGAACAAATTGCCTAAGTGTTAATTTATCTACTTATGTAGTGCTTGAATGAACAATTAGATTGCATGCTTTGCCTCTGCATCCCATTATGTGCCTCTCATTACAGTGGAGAACCCTCATGGGGGATGACAGGTTCTGTCAAAGATGTTATTGGTTTACCTTTTTTTTTTTTTTTTTTAACGACTGAGCTGATTTAATGTCTGATGAAAGAGAAAAAACAGGATTTTGACCCGTGATTTCACAGGATTTGAAAGTGCTGAACGCTGAGATCAACGCACTTACAACATTATCTGCTTTTGACATCAGGTTGTTTTATGAAACATGGTAGAGACTCCCCCTTTGGCCAGCACAGCCTCCACCTAGAGGAGGAAATTATTAAATTTTGGAGTTAATGACTGCACACATTTGCATCTTAATGAGAAATAAAACTTCCAAAACACTAACATCTTAATGCTTTTAGATAGAGTTATTATTATTTCTGAGTTACTCATGTGCTCTCTGAAGACATGTGCTTTAACAAGGGAACCTTTACTTTTTGGTGATGACAACATCAGAGAAACATCAGAGCAGATGCCAGCTATGGCAGCACATTAGGTAGCTCTTATTAAATGTTTAAACGGGACGGCACATTAATCAAAGCTGTTCTCAGACATACTGGCAGCAGAAGAGGATCCTCGGCCAGCCAGCGGTGGCATCCGTTTAAAAATTTTCATCTTCAATAAAAACACTGTAACCTCCCAAATACATATTAGTGTTCACTACAGGTTTATATTATAGAAAAAAAATTGTCTGGATGTTGAATCTTTCTTTAGTCTGGTTGGTGTGGGAGAGAGCTCTGACCTGAACCTATTGACATTGCTACAAAGGATCTTAGGATCTGGGGGCTGTGCATGTATCACGCTTATATGACACATGACACTCAAATGACAGAGGCCCAGAGAGGGACAGTGAAAACTATGGATTTTATGACAATCCAGCAGCCCCCAGTAATATGTAGGAAACTGCCAATCAGACTTATTTCCTATCGATACCCATGAGCCTTAGCTGCCATTGCTATGGAAAATAAGCCAGTCAGAGGCTTGAATAAGAGCTCGGCCAAATCAGAACACCACAACCATGTTTGCTGAATTGATCAAACTGATTTAAACTGTACATTGTCACTGTGCTCTCCACAGCCAAATCTTCTCTTCCTCCTCATCAGTTTGGTACTTGCCCGCTTCTTGTCATATTTAACTTTTCCATCTATAATTTGTTTCCTTCACCTCACCCCCTAAAGAACAATCTTTGATGTGACAAATTCTACATTACAAACAGAAAATAGATGAGTTCTGTCACTCCATCTTTTTCTAGCCACAGGAAAGAAATCATTTGTTGAATATGTAAATGTTATCCACGCTAATCACTCCATGTACCGTAGCTTTATCCACTGGAATACGAACTCTCTTAACCTGTGGGTCTCCTGTCATCACTTCAAATCCATTTCCATATCTCTAGGTATCAGCTCCTCTTACATCGTCTCTACTGAGCTGAATTTATTTTCATTTGCTCTCTAACTGAAACTGAAAACTTCATTTGTGCAAAAACACAAAAACCTATACATATAAAAATAGAAAAGTACTGGATATTTTTAATTCTTATGAGCCTGATTATCATGGAATACATTTCAAGCACAGACTATGGGATGTCACATCCAGACGTCAGTACTATAGTACAACATTTAAAGTACGTCTAATCTCTGAACCTGTGTGGCAGCCTTTCTGATTAATGGAGCTTGCAGGAGCAGAGGTCAAACTCCTGTTAATTACTACAGCCAGTGGAGTGTGACATACTTTGTCTGTGTTGCTCACTCTCCAGGTTCTCCTTATTACATACACACCCACAAAATATTCTGTGTATGTGCTCCTGCATCACATATCAAAGATGTTTGCTCCCATGCAGGCACACAGGGTGTGGCAACACATGGATGGTAAGCAGGAGATGAAAGAGGACAATATCTGCCAAGGTGGGAGTCTGTACAGCATTTCACAGACGGATCACTGAACCATGCTTGTTTCAGCTCAGGCAACAAGCAGTGTTGCCATCCTCTGCAGTATGTAGTGATGTCTCTCCAGTGGTTTTGCGCCAAAAAAGAAGTCCATTCATCATGTGGTCAAAGACATAGAGCACTGGCAAATAAGCTCTGGGCAATATTAAAAATAAAGTCAATCTGAAGTAAGGTGACGTCTTTACAGCACTGGAAAATTTATAAGAGAGGAGGCTGGAGTAAATGGCCAAGAGCATTTTCTGCTTCACACTGTATCACCACATCACCTTCATCAGTTTGACGTCTCCAGAAAAGAGGATAGCAAGAGGACGAAGGGTGTTAGTGTATAAGTTGTGGATTGTGGATGAGCAACTGAACTTGCATGTCAACAGGTCTATCACCATGACAACTGAGCAGACTACATCAGCTGGTGTGGAAAACATTAAAGGTCAAATTGGCAAATTGTCGTATGATGAAGTTTGAGCAGGGTTTGTTTTACAACTAGTAGGTCACAAATGTTCAAATGAATGCATTTTCTGAGACATGTTTTTTTTTGTTTTGGAAAAGTTTTGCTGTCTTGTTGATAGGGGCACAAAGTGACATAATGTACATAAAGGTCAAATTGGAAATGTCCTGTTTTGCTGTTCGACTTCAAGACCTTTTGAGAAGGAAACACAAACAGGAGAAAGAAAACCAAGTGCTGGTCTAAGGTATGGTTGTAAACTCAAGCTGTTCACATGCTTTGTAGTCTAATAACCAGTGTGCTTATCTTTTCATTTTCTGAACAGGGTCACTTTGGTGAGATGTCTGACTTTGAGCCAGCAGCTGTCGTCTCAGCGGAGAGTAAACAAGCTATCTGTGCAAGAGAGTATAAACATTTTTCCTGGTAATTAGTGAATAACAAGACTAAGAGTCTGCAGTTTTTGTGCGCGCTCTGTGGGACTGTGTTTAGACACAGCGGTCCTTTGAACTAAATGTGAATGTCAGCATTCTAACATGCTCACAATGATAATACTACCATCCTTGTGATTAGTAGCTCTATTGCTTACTATGCTGATATTTGTTGTTGTTTTTTTTATTTTTGTTTGTTTATTAGCACTAAACAGCTGAGGATGCCAAGGCTGATGGATCATGGCTAAAAAGAGCTACAACAATATTTTCTTTTGTTGTTTTGTATGCACACTCAAATTTTATGGTTATAAATTACTATTTAAGAAACAAACAGAACTATCTATTAGCCCCGTGCTCACCTTTGTGTTATAGCTGAGGCTGCCGAGGCACAAGTGAAGAATGGAAAATACCTCAGATGAGAGGAAAGAGGCATGAGACAAATTTAACAATATCCAATAGTTTGGTTATGTGTAAAAATGCTGTCTATGTTTATATAATAAGTCACAAAGCTCTGTAAGGATTTCAGGTCATGTTCAATCTCTGTCTCTTTTTTCCATTGAAAATTGCTTTTGTGTTAATTTGATAAAGCTGAAACCTGCTCTCGTCAATACTTCACATGGATTTCTGCAGCAAGCTCATTTAGAATAAAGGTCAGCTGATTATGTATTTGGATGGAGGCTGATAACCAATATCAATTAATAGGAGTGGAACTCTATATCCTGGAAATCTTGTTAGAATAAATCAAATAAATGCAACATACTCTCTCTCCTTCATTTTAATGATGCTGTTGATTGTCAGATGATAAGCAAAAGAACTTTATTTAATTGCCCTGTCATTATGAAATATTGTTCTTTTCCAGATTTTCCCCAAAATGCTGTCTTCAGCTGCCAGAAATGAACGCTATCAGTGTTACAGACGTCCTCCCTGCGACCTTGGCTGCCTGGATACTTAATTACTCAATTCTGGTTGAGGCTCTTACAGGGAAAGATTACAGTTTTCTTTATGTATGAAATAAACGTCTACTCAATCTGGCCCCACGGCCCCGCAAATGAACTTAACAAGCCTCCAAATCTCTGTGTGGGAGGAGCACACTGCTGTGAGTGTATGAAAAAATGAGTGAGATCACTGCACAACCAGAGGGCACGGAGAAGATAGTGGAGGAATTTGTGCTAACTAATGGCTCAAATGAGCCCAACAGAGAGTTACTGATAGATTTGCCACAGGTCAAACAGCAGTTATTCCTTCATGAACTACTGTTGTGTGTTGCCACTAAAATTTGTCGTGTACTGTGGGGGGCCAAAGTCACTCAGTACTGAGTCTGCCTCGACTTCTTCAACAACAGCGAACGCCATCAACCATTTCCATTACCATTATTTCCATTTCAACAAAATCACTGCCTCCATCCACTGATCATGGACGTATTAAGGAGAGCTTGATAGTGAAGCAGGCTTGCAGTGGTATAAAAAGACTGACGAAGATCAATCATTTCGTCTTCCTCTTCAGCCATTTCACACTTAACATGACCACATCCAGTAAAAAGAAAGCTTCTTTCCAAAGCCACTGGCCTACATTTACTGTTAGGAGCATGCAGGAAGATATAAACAACACAACACATCAACATCTTGTTTGAAATGGCAGTGCTCTGATTTTGTGGAGTCAAATTAAGAAAATACCTGTAAGTCAGCACACCCAGGGGGTATATGTATATGTAAGCTGCACGACAGGCAGAAAAACATCATACTGTGATTAAATAGGCAGATGTTGTGACTGGGATTTCAGTGGGAATCATTTTGTTGTTGTTGTTTCTTGATATGATTTGATGGCCAGGGCGTCCCTGTGGCAACACAACACTTGTGGTGCCAGTGTACAACAATGACACAATGTCAAGGAAAAAAAATAAATAATGAAGCTCCTGCGATTTGGATGTTGCACTTGGCCTTATTGCAGTTTTAATGGCAGTGCAATTAACTGTGCATCCCTATGTAAAATATTCAAGTACTTACTTAAAGTACACATAAATATTGAGATACTTTTAGAGATACATTTACTGAAAGGCTAATAAAATATCAGCTCACACAGATCTACAACAACAGATCAACAGATCTATTTTTTACTATTTGGTTGTCTAAAAACTCCAAAAACTAAAAACATAGTTGGAAAAATAATACGAAGAAATCAGCACAGCAAATGCTTAGCCCAAGCAGACACACCTATAATGTCAATAACTGCACTTAAGCATAACCTTAACATATAAAAGGTCAATCTTTTTTTAACTTATCCAGTAAACAACCGAACCAAACCCTCAAAGTTTGGTCAAAGTTCACACTGATTTTCACACTATCTGTTGATTTTATATATTTTTATTTATTGGTGAAACTAGCCCCCTGCTAGAGAATGCATACTGTTACTCAGGATTAAACTGTCACGCAAAAGGTGACTTTGAAGACACTGACCTGTATAACACCTCAATGGTACTGTTGTTACACACTGTGTTAATCCACTTAAGTGGGTAAGATGAAAGTCCATCATCCCCCACGGAGTTTAAAGTTGAAAGTTCTGCCCTAAGCTGCAACAGATAAAAACACTGTTTCTGTTTAGCTATTGAGCAAACTTTGACTGCATTTTTATTCATACATTTGGAAGAGAACAAAGATGAAGAGAGTCGGTGATCAAGAGTTGTGCCTGGCAGCCTCCCCTGAGAGAAGTTATCTTTTCCACCCTGCTGTACATTCACTGTTGCGGCCCAGTGGATTAGACAGGAAGACGAGTGCTTTTGCTCTCCTCGTTTTCCCCTGCGACATAAAATTATGCTGACAGAACTGACAACGGAAGGAAGGGTGGGAAAGGCTCCTCGATAAGAAACGACACCCTGCGCACACATGCAACTGCCACCTTTTGAAATCGGAGGTAATGTATGTTTGCTGAATGCAGCGCATCCTCTCCGATTCATTACAGCTTGTAATAGGCTTAAGTCGATGTTAATCACAAGTCACTGGCATGCTGTAGGTAAAAGATAAAGGCACACAGTGTTAAAGAGTCCATATTGCATTGATTTTTTATACATCACGCTAATAAAATGTGTCATCATATCAACATTATGATAGCCGCTGAGCCTCTGCTGTCTCCATCCTCTATTAAATATGAATGCAATTGCAAACCACTGAGCATTTGGCAGAAGGCAATATGCAAATGGAGGCCAAGTTCACCGTTCCTCCCAATGGGTACAAAATTCTCACAATATGGTGTTACAGCGGAATGAAAACACTCAGTAAAACAGATATGGATACTGCTGAAGTGATTTCAGTGAGATATTTAGCCCCTGACTTCACAGAGCAAAATGGCAGGTAGTGATGACGGATGATTTACGGACATCATCTCCACTTTCATTTTGGCTGTGATATATTTCAATGTGGGCTGCGGGCTATTGTAGGAGCATCTATTAAATGTCAAAATGTTTGATGAGAAAAGTAGCAGCAACTTAACATGAAAGAACAGGCCAAAGGGCAGAGACACATTTTTTTTCGCTTAAAATAAATGACGTTTAGATTTGGCTGGTAGTGGAGGAAAAAATGATGATTGCTAAGGGCTGAAGATCACACCTTTCCTAATTTAAGTATCAAATAAAATGGAAAAAAAAGTGAAGTAAAAGCCAAGAATTCCTCAAGTGTTCATTATAGCCCCAAAATAAGAGCTGGACTGAAAAACTACACAGATAAAAAAAAAAACAGTCTGGAGCAGGACATGTCTGACAACTGTTAGGCAAAGTGTTAAAGAAGTTGAGAGACCAACACACCTGCTCACAGTACCAGGAAGCAGGCCCCAGAGGGGAGAGCAGGTCCAAGCCAAAGCTCCCCATGTTCACATGTTGAAGAGCTCTTGGGCAAGACGTCAGAACCAAAACTGCTCCTAATGGCTGCCATTACCTCGGGTAGTATCTAATTGTCATGGTTGTGTTTGTGTTTCTGTGTGTGTGTGTGTGTGTGTGTGTGTCTGTCAATACATCTATTTACAGTTTCATAAGCTGTCACTTTGACTGGATACAAGTGCTCAAAAAAACATCACCGCCTACCGAGAGTCAATTATTTTTAACCATGACTAAAATGTTTTCCTAACCTTAATTAGGTGTTTATTTTAACCCAAACCTATCTTTACTTAAACCTAACCAAGTCAAGAATAATAATGATGATTTGTAAAGGTTTTGGGTGGAACAGACAAAAAAATATTATACATGCTATGATTAGATGATTAATAGTGAGGCATCAGTGTGGACGTAAGCAGCATGTTAACTGTTGCAGCTGCTGGAGGTGGATTTAATTTGAACCACTATATATACAGTTTTATATTCATGGAGAGCAGATAGATCTGAGGGTTTGTGATGATTAATGGGACAGGAATGAGGAAAAAAAACAAGGTTCTGAAACACAAGTCTCTTTTTCTCTAATCTTTATTTTTTTGGTGAGATAATGGATCATTTGAACATTTATGACATTAAGCTATGTGTGAGGTTTAGAGGGGGAAAAGCACTATTGTGTACAGCTGTTAATCTATATGCTGATTTTTATAACATTTTAGAAACTAAATCATTAAAAATTTACTTAGTTCCAACACCTGAGTACATGAACTTTCCACCAATAGCAAGAAGCCACTACGTCACCAAGCCTTTGGTATCAAATGATTAACTTCTGTGTGTCAATCCCTGCAAAACAGGCAGCCAATTCAGACAGCAACACACTGGAGGAGCAGCACATGGTAGAGCAATGCTACTTGTGTTCCATTAGGAAGATGCATGCCATATAAATATGCATGCTACAGACTTCTGGCGTTTGTACATTGAGATGTACTGCAGTGAAGACAAGCTGCGTCTGTGTGATGGAGCGCTGCTTGATTGATGCGCTGCTTAATCTTTGTGTCTGATCAGTGCTGAGAGCATCGACTGAGAGCACCTGCCTGGATCTGCAGTGTGTCACCACAGCCAAGGGCTCCTATAGATACAGTAGTCATGGAACCTTCTTCTCCTCATATTTCCCCTACCTTTTTATATTTTGTCCACTAGCTGTTTTTGAGAACAGTGTGGAAGGGCCTGCTCATATATAATTTGAAGTGTAGGTGTTAAAAGTATTCATGAGCTGCCTTGTAGGTTGAATCATATGGCAACAGAAAGCAGACAAAGTCCACCAAGACCCAAGGCAAACCGAATATTGTGGAATACATCTGCTTCAAGAGTGTGGGTTTTTTTCTCACAAGCCTTTCTGTGTGTGTGTGTGTGTGTGTGTGTGCAGCTGTCTGTCCTTTCTCTGTCAGGCGCCTGTCACACACAGTGATTTTTACCTAGCAGTAGGTCAGCCTATTTGACAGTAATCCCATCTATCATCATGTTTCTTTTACTCTGGCTTGTTGTCTTATCTCACCATCACTGTCCATGTTATTGTCCATTATGTGGTTTTTGTCCCTGCAGCTACAGTGGTGCCCGGTGCTCAGCTTGGAGTCTCTCCTAATGTTGCTGAGCCCGGATGTTTTTCCTGGCCCACTGCACAATAGGATCCTTCATTTAGTATCTGTGAGCGGTGACCAGGGTTAACGTGACCAGATGGTTGGTTTCAAGTTCAAGTTCATTTATTTTTATAGCAGTTCATCACAAACATGGCCTTCGATGGCATCGTTCAACCATCAGTCACAGGTTCAAATGAAGATAGACAAAACATCCACATGTGTGAGTAACCCACCAGCTTTGCTTACATTTATATACTGAGTCTTATTTAAAAATATTATCCAAGCTTTCACTGCAAGGAGTGGGAAACCTGAGCTGACCTTGCAATCTGACCACAAAAACATATTCCTGAGTGTATGTGTGCAGCAATATAATGATTTAAAACAGAAAATGCAGGGGTTGAACCTACTTTACAGGGTGAGGGCTGCTATGTGCAAACATAACTGATGCAAAAACAAAGGCAGAGAAATATGATGCTGATGATGAGAGTACAAGTCCTCTGGGTAAAACAGGGGTCAAGGGTCAAGGTGGTGAGTAATATTTACTTTAGCTTAGCACAACTGCTTTTTCCACTCACACACTCCCACCTGATTTTAAGTGTGATGTTTGGCTTGACTCTGTCTTGACCCGAGGGCCATATTAAGCAGATCACGACTCATGTTGAGATCAGTTTTGTTACAAACAATTTTCTTTGTTCTTTTTTCTGTGAATGTTTCATTCAAATACTTCACATTGTTGAAATCTCTTTAAATTTTATTTTATACTGCTCATTGATTTTACAAAATGTCTATAATTGCTGGCTGATTTTGTTCTCATGGCAGACAGAAGTTAAGAGTCCAGGGTACGTTAACTGTGGTTGGGTTCAGTCTTTGAGATTTACCAACCTTCGCCCAAAATTTGTTAAAACCATAAACCATCATTATTCAAGCTTTAAATGCTGCAGTGTTGACCCCTCTTGCAGTAAAATGCTACAAACTAAAGTTTTCTTTGTATCCAGGTCACAGCGGGATCTGTTTGTGTTTATGTTGGGATGCAGTGGGACTATTTTTTGGAGCCTATTTTTTCTTTCTTTTCTACCACAAAAGAGAGAGAAAAACGTCTGGAACCCACTGGGTCTATTCAGTCCACACTCTCTCTCTCTCTCTCTCACACACACACACACACACACACACACACACACACACACCCAACAGTATTTTTCCATTTTGAATATCTGATCCAAAAGAAAAAAATATGTCAACCAGACACAATTGTTTAAGTCAATTTTATAAATTAAATATTGAGTTAAGTGAATTTCTGCAGATTTACCCTCCATGACATTTTTGAATTTCATTATAAATGACGGCTGCAGAATTTTGTCTATATCCACATCTTCTTTTGAATCACTGGCTTATCAGTGAGAGGGGGAGAGAGAAAGAGAGAGAGAGAGAGAGAGAGTGAGAGTCAGGAGAGAGTGTGTGTGTGTGTGTGTTGGGATGTGTGATTGCATGCATGCAGGACTTTTTTTTCCTTTTAGTACAAAGGGGACAGAAAAACATCAGGGACCCAGACAGGCTCCTTTAAAAAGTATTTTTCCTCACATACACTGACATTATTTTTCACTAAATGGAGTGTCTGATATAAAGACTCATGTCAGCTGGTCACAATTGCTCCACATTATTCTTATATGAAGTAAAAAATGTAAAGGGAATTGTTGTTCCCCTTCGTGACATCCTTTGAATTTCATTACAAATGATCATAGGGGAACTTGGTCTACATCCACCTCTTCTTTTGAATCACTATTGGCTGTGTGAGAGAGTTTGAGTGTGTATCATTGTGTGTGGTTCGGGGTGTAAGTGTGCCATCACATATGTGTTTATCTGGTGTGCTTGCATGCATGCATTAAGTCTGTATAATATGATTATGGTATCTGCCTGCACTCTGGGTCTTTCTAAACCACTGAGAAACAGACAGTCTAATCTTGTTGGTTGCTAGGAACTGGCCAAGCTGGGGAATGGATGAGGCAGACAATTTTGTATCCCCATCAAATAGCTTACCACATCGAGCTAGACCTGATCTAATATCAAGAGGGGAAATAAATGGGTGGTTGTGGACGGGGGATATGCATTTGGCTGGGAACAATTGTATTAGAAAATGTACCATGGCTGCATGTGGTCATTGTGTGGCTGAATGATTTAAGGCTTGCAGGGGTCAAGAGATGCATGGAAATGAACAAAGGAGTGTTTTTTTTTTCCTGACAGCAGCTCTCAGAGTGACAATTACATTCAGTCATTTTCATGGATATCCCCAGTGATTTCCATAAATGTTTGTCTGGAGATTTTGTAGCATAAAGGTTTGGATGGAACTGACTGCAGCTCAGTCCATATACAATTTAAAAATGAAATGACAAAGGAAGCAGCTCAGGGAGCTCAAGCACTCAAGAGACATATTGTGACATTAGTGTGTTTGACACTCTGTGCAGTCTGGTCACATTTTCATTTACAAAAACAGGAGCTTTTATAATTTTGATGATTATCAAGACATTACCCTACGTGGGTCTAAAGACAAACAGTCGAACTAACAAACGTGGATCTACCACCACTCTGGTATAGACAAAAGAACATGAATTACCACCACATGGTTGTACGCCTCCGCCAACAACTTGCAGGAAATATGGTCACAATCTCCCCTCCCAGAGTAGAATAACTGAATAATGGCCTGAAGTGTTTTTGCAGAAAATTATGACGTTTCACTGAAAACAACCTTTGACCATTTGGATATAAAATGTCATCGCTTTATCATTTTATCCTATTACACTTTATGTTAAACTGTGTCATAATTAATGAAATGAATTCCTGAGTTATGGCCAAAAATGTGCTCTCTGAGGTCACAGTGACCTTTCTGATCAGTTCATCAGTGATGGCACCTGGTGAATGAAGTTCCCTCTGGGTGCTCTTGGCTTCCTCATATTCATTAAAGTGTGAGGTCACCATGACCTTGAAATTTGACCTCTACCCACTAAAATATAATCACTTCATCTTTGAGTCCAAGTGAATGTTTGGGCCAAATTTGAAATGAATTCTTCAAGGTGAGATACTTTATCCTGGAGAAAAGGTGAACAACCCGAAAACACAATTCCTTCAGGACTGGAGGCATAGAAATCTGAATTCCCTCACACTGTCACAACTGAGTTTTTTACAGATTCAGTTTTTTGGTCATGCATCATTTTTCTGTTCAGATGATTAAATATTTGGTTAAAAAAAGTCTTTGGCCAGAGTGGAGGGCATGCACATCTAAAGGTGGACCAAAAGAGACTTAAGCCAAACAAAGATTACACTCACACTGAAGTGTAAATATTAATACTCTCTCTCAAAGCAATAAGTTGTTATTTTCCATTCTTTCTTTCTTTGTCTATTTCCATAGAGTAGTAATTTATCACCTCTATGGGAGCTTCTGACAGCATCGTCTAGCTTTGTGCTGATTAGTCCATTTTTAGAGAGAATGACTCTGAATCATGCAGCTCGCAGCCACCTAAGTGATGAATTAGCTTGTCTATGTATGCTTGTTCTTCTTTGTGATGTCTGTGCGACAATGGCTGATGACAATTTCTGTTAGTTGGAAACCTTTCCCCGCTCAATTAAATTTGCTGGGAGCTATCAGTGCAGTGTGTAGATCTTTGTCTTTTACCCACAGCTAAAAGAACAGAACATGGACAAGAACATAAACTGAAATCACACTCAGCCATCCACCGTGACTTTGTTCTAGTGATGGTTTTGTGATGGTAACCTCACACTGAGGATTAGATCCAAGGAATTCATCTTGAAATTTTGGTGGCTTTATATTAGCTGCTGAATAGTAAAAAGAGTTCTAGGCTAAGCCACACTTTTTAAGTTTGTTTGCCACGTGGCCTTGGTCATGTGCCTCTCCTTAGTGGAATAGGTCAAAATAGAACAAATGAAAGTAGCAAATAAAAAGTTTTTTGTAACCTACAATGTAAATATCAAAATGATGTTTTCATTATCAACAACACAACCATTTGTGTTATAAGTTAAAATACAGTGTTCACAATTGAAGTTTAGATAAAGATTTGGTCATATTTGAAGTGTATAACAGGACCTGCAGATGTTCACTCATGTTCGGCCTGGAGAAGCACCCCCATTAGTCAGGCTGTTCCTCTTTCGACTGGCACTGTGCTAATACAGCTTAAGGAGTTCTCAGTGTTACTTAAGGCTTCCTGCCTATTCTCTATCAACCACCACCTACTCTTACACACTCACACATCTTGAGGGTTCTAGCAAAGCGCTGCAGAGTTTCACTCCTACCTGTCTGACAGGTTTCACAGAGAAATTCTCTCATTCACCACACACTGTGAATCCCTCTCTGGCTCGGTGCTTTGTGTCCACCAATTCTCTCTTCACATTAACTTTTACTGGTCTGTTATCATGTATCAAATATTCTCCCCGCTATGCAGACAGTCCTCATCTGCACCTGCATTTCCACTCTGATTTCCACCGATATATGTCATACATTCGGCATTCATTACATCTCTCCCATTTCAGTTCCTACCACCTCACCAAACTGAGCTGTGCTCCTGTGAATCCACTCCTCATCAGAATCCTTTATAATCACGAACCAACTAAATTAACACCTTCCTTAGTGCTTTGTGCAGTTCTTACCCTCAGCTGCTGTGCAGCTCTCCTTGTTAGACTCTTTGTTTCCAGTTTTCACTTGCACAATTCATTCCATCTAGTCACCCCACTAACTCACAGTCACTACAGATGCCACAGAGCTGCACTGAGAGACCGTGATGCACCAAGTGGGATTTCTTGTGAGAGAGGATAACAGTCACAGCTACAGGACCAGCCTCTCTATAAACAACATCAATGAGCATTTGGTAAACCTGTAAAAAATGAAGAGCTTGATAAAAAGTGGTTTTGCAGGGGGGGCTTTGTAAAGCTCTATCCTGTAGCTTTATATGAACTTAAATTAATAATCTCTCAAATCTCTATAACATGCTGCCACTGAGTTGGCATCAAGTTCACCTGCTGGCTGGTGACTACATCACTATGTTGGCAGCTAGCAGGCATCAACACAACAATAACACAACAGCAACCCAGCTGATGTAATTAGTAAAGCTGTCTTAGGCGGCTGTGAGCGTCAGACGTGCCTTTCACCAACGGGTGACAGGGCATCTGTCTCTGTTTTGGACATCAGCTATTCTTACCCTGACAAAAGGACGAGGGGAGACAGGTGACGAGGTCTCAGGTTTGAGCAGTAACATTTTGACGTGACGTTCAGACCTTGAAATGTACATACAAGTGTAGACTTCCATGAGACAGTTCAGAGCTGAGCAACATTTGAACTTGTTGAGAGTTGTTTGGTCATAAATCAGAAATCAGAATCACATCAGAAATCTAGCTACCAAGATAATACATGTATTAAATAAAGTAAAGTGTGTGTGTGTGTGTGTGTGTGTGTGTGTGTGAACAGTAGATGCATGTTCTTTGACTCAGCAGCACAGGAATTCAGAGAGATATAAAGTCTATAAGCTAGGGCTGGGTGACAAAACAATCTTGATTTGGGATTGTGACAAATTTTTGATCGATTTTGATTAATGGCTATGGTCATATTTCCTCGATATCATATCACATAGCAGAACTAAGTGCGACAGCAGCCTGTCACTCTGCCGTCTGCTCGTAGGATTCACCGCCTCCTGTTGTGAGCATGTGTAGTTAGTTTGAGCTGAAGCAGCTGCAGCTAAAGCTAATGGGGAGAAAGACAAAGTGAAAGTTGGAAAAAAGGGAGGAAACGCATGGAAGTGGAGCTGATGGCAACTTAAGCGATGGTGAACGTGTGGAGCGATCAGTTCGTCTGTCTTGGGTCGTCCTGTGTAAAGAAGCCTCATAGTGTGGAGTCAGAGCGGCCTGATGATACGACAGTAAGAAAGAAGAGGAGAAAACACTGAGCTGCTCATGACGTTCATTCTGCGGTAACATGTCATATATTGGCTCATCTACGTCATGAAGAACATGCAGTACGGCTCCTGTACATGTAGGGTCACAGTGTGTGTGTGTGTGTCTGTGTGTCAGTGCTATACGCAAACACACACACAGAGCATCGTGTCGGAGTGGTGACGTGAAACAATAACCTGCAGATCACCTGAGTTGACGTGAACTCCACTCGTAGTTACTGAGTCAGGGCAATAAAACAGTCAGAGTAAAAAGCTTAATATTCATCAACAACCTGTTCAAATAAACATAAAGACTATGGCTTCATGTGCATGTTTATGTACATGTGATAGACACATATATCTTAGAGCTGATGTATGGTTGAAAAAAGACAACAACAACAACACGTGTAAATCAAATGAAACTGTACATTAGTGAACTGCTCCATGAACATGAAAGTGAACTCATGTCATCCTCCCAAACTGAACACATTCTCTGGTTTCTTCAGGATTCAGTCTGAACTGGCAGCATCAGCAAAAAATATGTATCATGATGGAGATTGATCGAGAATCGATCAATATGGAAAAATATATCATGATAAAATTTTTTGCAATATCACCCAGCCCCATGGTCATAATGACAAATGACAAACACTGCGTCCACATCTCTACCGTTTTCAGCCCCCCCGGCCAATCCACCAACCGTCCAGCGGATTAAAGATGTGTAGGAGCGATAGGATTTGGCCGCTCTGAGAATTAAGGGAGGTGGTGCAGTTCGTTTCTCCTGATGCAGGAATAAAATTGCCTCTAGATCGATAACCTGCTGTCAGACATGACTTGAGTGATCTTGCTCTTATCTCTGGGTTGAATACCAAAACATCTCATGGTACACTGAGCCAGCGTGTAGATGCCTCTTTTTAAGATTAGAGGGAAATTTAGGGGGGGGGTGAGGGTGACAAAACACATGTTGTGTAGAGGACTGTGTTATCCTTGTGTGACCTTGTGATTCTTTCCAGAACGGACACACGAAGAGTAATGAGCCAGAACATGACAAATACATTAACACTGCATTGAGCAAAAACGCCAAAAAACACAATTTATCTCATTTATCTTGTGTTTTAAGACAAAGTTAATGGTTAATTAATAATTTCTTATTAACTAATAGTTTCTTATTACAGAAAGGAAGAAAAGATCTTTGGAGATACACATCAGAAATGTCATGGCTCACCTATGCACAGACCTGTTTTTCCCAGCACAAGTACATCAATAACATTAATTATGGCTTCAATCCACTTAGGTGCTTCCCTCGTGTTTGTATCGTCTGTGTGAAGTTTGTGCAGCATCTCAAGAATGACATGCAAAAGAGTACACATTTTACAGTTATGAAAATTGACTTGTCGGCTTACTGTGGGGGTCCCTGATGATTATAGTTTCTATATGGGTAGCAATGAGTCACTCTGAGGTGTAGATTTCAGACGCAGTCAGCCTCAGCGTGCACTGTAACAGGACATTGTAATTACTGTGCCTAAATGGAGAGCAGCCATTATCAATGTTATTAATTACACCTGTGGCTTTCCAGGAATGACCCTGTCAAACACATCAGAGCTATGACATGATTTAACTCCTCTGTCGCTACCTGTTGCTTACAAGTCAAGGACAGTGATATCCAAGAATAAAAGTACGATCGCATTTAACATTTAAATGTACCAGTGTCCAGGTAAGTTATTAAGCTGTTCAGTGTACTATAGCTAATTAGCTAATTGGCTATCTATCCTGTAAACTGATGTTAGTGGTGCACTTTCCCTAAGTGGATCCTTTCTTGTTTGATAGCTGTTCAGCAAGCAGAGAAATGTAACATAAAACATGTCCATGCTTATAAGACAGAGAGGGAGTCATTAGCTTGAAAGCTAATGTATTGTGGGTTGTTTATTCCTATCTGTGTGTGTGTGTGTGTGTGTGTGTGTGTGTGTGTGTGCGGCTCTTTTTGTGTTGGCTGTCTGTTAGTCAGTGTAATTGTCATGCAGTACAGAGTTAAGTGAAAGCTTTTGATTGACTTTCTGCGAAGACTGCATCAGCCTACACAAGTGCTGAAAACGTGTTTAGATCACATTAAGACACATTCAATGATTTCAGTTGCATTTGCAAAGTTTTTTCCATGAGATAATTTACAGCTGCTGAGTTGCTTTGTGAAGTCATCCTACAGTAATGCTTTGTCTTATCACAGCACACAGAATAAACCTGGGGGAGCACTTACAAGCATTAATCTATGACTGTTTATTATTATTTATGCACACTGAAATACTGGACAATCATAATTTGAAGATCACACTCTTCTCTCTGTTGCTTTTAAAGACACTGAAAACCATGTCTGAGCCCTCTTGAATCTGTGTCCATATGTCAGGTTGTGAGATCAGTCTGTTATTTCTTGATCATTTCTTCCGTTCAGTCTGGTTTTGATTGTGTGGGTGGCTTTTTAAAGGCTGTAATAATCAGCATAATGAATATTTTGAATAAATGGTTGAAAAAAAAGAGAAACAAATGGTCTTTCATTGTTGAAGCTTTTTCATTTTAAAGAATGGCAATCTTTTGCCACACAGCCTGTATACTGTGGGATGTGCTTAAGCATGTCTGCATGGTGGGTGGAAGAGGGGTAAGCGCACATGGAGACAATAAGAGTTAAACACGATGCCAAAAATGTTGGCGCTTATATCAGTAATGCACAGGAAAGAGAACAAATGCACAGAAGAGATTTAAAGATGTAAATTTAATGAAAGCCTGACACTTAAATCTAATCCCCGTTGTCTGTATTTTATTATTCTTTATGTAATCCCTGACTTTATTCATAACAGAGGGTATATAATGCAATAATCTATACAGACAGATGCAGTGAATCAGCGTGGCTGCTCCCCATGGTAAAAAAGGACCTTCTTCACTGATGCTAAATGTTGCTATTGTGAACTTGCAGATTACTTGCAGTCACTGTGGTAGTCACTCAGCCTTTCTTGGTGGTATATTCCCGACAACTCACGCTAGTTAATCCAGCCTGAATAGTCCCTTAATTCCCTAAGTGTTGCTGCTGTCATCTAGATATGAATATTGATCTAGAGGGAAAACACTTTCATCTTTCTCCTCGTCTCCTCTGCAGTGTTGGTGGATATTGAGGCAAGAGCGGTGCACATGATGAGGTGCTAAGGTGAAAACAGTTTTTCTGCAGGGAATTTCCAAGCTGCAAAACATGAGGCATGCAAACTGGTGAGAGGAACCAAATTCCCCTTTCAGATTGCACCGGCATTGAAAAGGCGAAGTCCAATCATCGTCTGTGAAGAAAGCAGGTCAAGGGCCAATCATGTGATCAGTAGGAAAGGGTACTTCTAGGCTTTAATTCATCCTGAATGTCACACAATATATTTTTTTAAAGGAAAGGGCATCAGACAAAAAGGGACCATTTCACATTTTATAACAGGGGCCTTGAGGAGGAGACACAGCCTGCTGTTTTCAGGTCTGTGTGCCGTGGATGTTTTTTGAAAGAAGTGGGAGGGGGAGGGAGTACAGATCAAGATGTTTAGCCTTGCTTTTCACTGGGCTCATTTCATTGTTCAGTCAGGAGTCATTGACGCAGATGATGCCTTTGGTTAAGGCCGGGGGGTCACAGAGAAAATGAAACATTTATTTTGAGTGTCATCAGAATAATATCAGTTTTGTTTGAGGGAAGGTTTTATCTCAATTACTGATGCAAGAAATGGATTTTTAATCTTAAAATAATCCTCGAATAAACCGGTGAAATGTTGTACTGATCAACAAGATTATGTCATGCGTGGACCCACAATAGTAAAGATTCAACACTGACTATTTGGCAAGTGGAGGATAATCATAAGACTGTCTCCATTTTGAATTAGCTACCACTTACACAGATTGACAGTGAATGTATTAAATTCCCTACAATGATGATGAGGAGTACTACATACAGCTATAGCTGTTAAAATTATTATAAAGCAAAGGGAAATCAACTTAAGCGACATGACATCAGTCAAGTCTGACAAATAAACATGTTATTTGGTCCTTTATGAACCAGCTATAACAGGTCAGAGGAGGAACTAACTAACTCACCAGCCAACAATGACTCATTACATTTGCTTTTGTGAATTAACTGACACATGTTGGTAGAACAATGAACGATTGTTCACTTGTTGATGGATGTTGTTGTCATTCTTGTAGCGTGTGATAGAGCTGCTGCTTCAAGGATACGAGCAGAGTTTTTGGTTTTTTGGGGTTTTTTTGCCCAGTCATTCAGCTTGGGTGGTGGTCAAAAACACTTGATATTTGGCGGTGCATCGAAGTCTTATAATGTTAGGGAAAACCTGGCGCTGCTCTCCCTCTGCCATCTTCAGTTGCGCTGATTTGTAAATATCGCTGGTCACTACACACAAGTTCACAGTATTGGCTGAGTGACGCAGCGCAGGCCTCGGGGACGGAATTGCACATGTTGTTATATTAAGCTACCGTGGCGGGGGCAGGAGCTTGGTGGCTGTAAGGCTGTAAGGAAGTAACGACTTCAGTATCAAGCAACGTGATAGGCTTATGAAACAGCAAGGGGCACACGTTTTCACAGGTCTTTTTCTATTGAACTTTTTATCAACCCTTATTTTTATATTGCTCATCACAGTCTATCGATAGATATATTAGAGCTGTCCAAGTTAACACGTTAACGCATGCGATTAATTTGGAAACAATAACGCCTAAAAAAAAATGAAATAACACACCATTAATCACATCATGTGACTTGGGTAGAGTCTGTCTGTCAGAGTCTCTGTGTCACCACGGGGCTTGTCACACATCCACTGAAAGAATAAGAAAGAAATAATAGAAGAAAATACCAGCAACATATTAGTATATTTAATATTTTAATCACAATTAATCACAGAGTAGTATTGCGATTAAATGAGTTAATTTTTTCAGTCAAGCCCTAAAATATATCATTATCGAATTATCGCATCCTTATTACTGACATTTTCAATACAGCAGACTTTCTTTCCCTTACACATTCATTTTTGTGCTGAAAGCGCGTCAGTCCGTTCCACTTGCTTCAAAGGCCTTGGTGAGCCAGGGTTTGCGAAGATTTGTCCAATTATCTGAAGCCAAATTTAGATGGGCAAGGGCCAATCAAATAATCAGTCCAAAGGACACTTTGCACTTTAATTTTGCCTGAGGATCACACCTGAGGAGGGCTATTGCTTTTTCAGCATGAGAGCCTCTCTGAAGGGGCAATTTCACATTTTATAACAGTGGCCTTGAGAGACTGAGACATCTCATTTGATGGGATCCTTTCAAAGCTCTGAGGAGTGATGGAAAGTTGTGGTTGGCCTGTCAGTGTACACACACAGGATGTGGTGGAGGCTGGTCATATCATTTCATCATACATGACTGTTATGTCATATTATATATTTGCAGCCTGCCATTTTACAGCTATTTTTTTTATGAGCTGGAACCAGATCAAAGCCTGACTCTGGTTTTGACCTTGATCATTTTGCTCAAACATAATTGATCAAGTGTGTCAATACCCATCAGGCTACATCTTGTTGCTCTGGATGTCTCACTCTGAGAGCAAGTCGCCTGCTTTAAAGCAACGACCTGGGTCACATCAACACTGTTTGAGCAAAGGCCCATAATGCATCCTTGAACTGACGACCTATTACACTGCAAATCATATAATAAATCACTTTTGCTGCAGTTACTGCATTGATGCTGCCATTATTAAAGTATGAGGAAACCACATCCCATCATGTATGTATGTCTAGGAAGGTAGGATCTCCAATTGACAGTTCGTTTTCTTGTCACAATTACTTCTTATCTGACAGTTACAAAACAGCTTATGTGTGTCATAGTTACATTTTCAGCTTGGCTAAAGGAATGGCAGTAATGTCTGGTCAGTTTGCCAGGTGGTCGTTCCATTATTGTGAACCAGACTGAAATATCTAAATATTACTATTGGATGTGTTGTCACTAAATTTGGTACATGTATCCATGGTGCCCCCAGGGTGAATCCTAATGATGTTTTCGTGATCCTGCCCATGGGAGCGTGTCCTGAGATGGTTTGGGTTAAATCAAAACTTCCCGAAGGCTGAACAATTTTCATTATCATGGTACAATAATAAATGTACAGCCAAGGTTGTGGAACAGTCATGGTTAAATGAACCCAAGATCACTATTTGTCATCACTCTTACACATTAAAATGTAGTGTTACACTAGTCATAAGAAGCTGCTGACGACCTATGGCCTCATGTTTTACAGGACAAGAGTCTCAGTGACCCCCTGACCTTTACTCTGGTGTTACTAGCCGGTCAACAATTTCACATACTCTTTATAAAATCAGTGTTCCTAAGCACAAGATACAGAAACCAAACTTATGAGAAACAATTGTGAAAACAACATGAAGGCAGAAGCTGAGTACAAGAAGGGTTGGTCTTGGTCAGCTTCTATTCGAGCCATGGAGTGGTTTGTTTGCAGTGAGAGCGTCATCAACTCAACAACCGACACTACATGCAACATGCTGCCGATGTTCCACGGTTCTAAACGGGCCGAGCCAGCCCAACCAGACGCAGTGGTTCAGGCGGGGTTTGGGCCGAAAATTAGGGGTGTACCAATTACAATTTTCTGGCCAGTCACCGATCACAGATTTTTAAAAAGCCTGACCTACCGATTCCAATTTTGGCCGATACCGATTTTTATATAACTGACAGCATACACCTTCAATGTTCGAATCTTATTTTATTGAAAAACAATACCTGTGAAACATTACAATACAAACTTGTTGTTTTAACTGCACATGAGGTTGTTCTCTCAAATATAAATGAAAACACTGCATTGCTGTCCAACCTTCTAAATTATATCAGTTCCTTTAGTCTTTGAATTTTCACATTTTAAAACAAACAAAACTTGCAGACGCACACGCACGTGCAGACGTAACCTGGTGGGCAGGCCACTCAGTCAGCCTTCTCTCACGGCAGAGCAGACGGGGACAGTGGCTGACTTTCAGACCTTTGCGGAGGTAGATAAGACAACACATAAAAGAATTGCCGATCATTGATCCCGCAACATGATGGAAATCAGCGCTGATAGATCAATGCACCCCTACCAAAAACACAGGATGACTCAGGTCTGGTCAGGCCCCAGGATTTCCTTTTTTTTTTTTTTTTTTTTTTTTTGGCGGGGTTCGGGTCGGGCTGTTTACAACTTTGGACTGATACCTTGTAAACACAAATCACCCAACAGAAAAATGCAACAACTGTATCGTTTTATCCCCTGAATCAGAACAAAGCAAATAAGCCACAAGTCTGAATACACCCTAAAATGTAGATACTTTCACATACATTTCACATGATTCAATACCAGCTCATCTTCCTCAGGCACATGTCCTGACAGAAGAGATATTGATATAGCAAGACTGGTGACTCTCAAAAACTTTGGAGGAGGCGGCCACCTTCCAGCCTGTACTCAAGAAATGAAAACTACTGACACACTGACATGTGAATGTCAGTTTAATAGTTTAGCCTTCTTTGTGTGTGTATACAGCAAATACCACCTACTGATAATCAAAGTTTTTTTAAAAGCCCCATTTGATACTACATAATACATGGATGACTAAGAAAAGCATTTCTTTTAAACACCAACCTTGTAATTCTGTTGCTATACCAACCAGTGTGCTGGAGTTCATGTTAAGAGCCACAGAGCCAAAGTGTTTCTTAATTACTCTATTTTGATGTAAATCTACTCAAATAAAACTGGGACTTGGTACTTTAATGTAGTATCCATTGAATCTGAAATTCATTGAGGTGCAGATCCTGAAGAACAAAAAAAAAGTGTGCACACTAAATGTGTGCAGTGGTGCAAATAAAAAGAGAAAGTGATTGTTTCACCATCTTCTGATCAAATATAAGAGGAAAAGAAATCTTAAGTGTGCAAGAAGGAGGAGACAGGCGGAAGGCATTATGTTAGTCAGCAGGAGTCTGTGGTCAGATACCGTGTTGAACAAGCCAGCAGGAAAACGCCTGCTGAGTGCTACTGCAGGGCCATACCAGATTTTCATCACAGATACATAACCTGAATCATATTTCCTTGCATGCATGCAATCTCCCATAGAATATTTGTCACGTATGGGGTCTGATTGTTTGTTGTTGTATTTGTTCTTATGTGTGTGTGTTGATAGATGGATGGCTGTTACACATGCAAACAAACATGAATGAATATCAGAGCTGGACGAAAAATGATCATGTTGCACAATACATGGAAGGATGTCGGTTCATTATCATTAAGGATGGGGAAAAATCGATTCATGTAAAAATCATGATTCTTATCCTCTACGATTCTGGATCAATTCATAAAGTTCAAAAATCTTTTTTTTTTTTTTTTTTTTTTATGAACATTTCCTCCGTCTCTTGTGCACCCTCACAGGCTTCCGTACACAGCGTTGCAGCAAGCTGTGTTGTTAAGCTAGTTAAATTGCTGCAAACAAATCTCGCTTTTCCCGTGGCTACACTACATTTTCACCTTAATTAAACAGCTTTGGACTAATTGTGATGGTTAAATACATGACTTGTAACGTGTTACGAGGGAGAATGGAGGCTCTCTGCCCTCCACCTGGCGTCTCTGAGCTGAAAACCATCCTTGCAACATCAGTGCAGTACTTGGCCTCTGCGCCGGTGTCCAAGCTCTCTGCGCACCGCGACACAAACTCGCTCCATAACCCGTAATCTCTTGTTTATGACAATTAAGACTACACAAATATACACGTCGCAACATCGTATATATTATATAATATTATCCATTGCTCCATTGATTGTTTTTTTGCTGCCTTCGTTACAAACAGATGCACATGGCCCAGAGGAGGGTTAGCAACACAGCGGAAAAGTGACTCGACTTGCATGGTTCCTCTTTAACTGATACTGTTGAAAAGCTCTATTGAATGTCTGTGACTAGGTTTGTGCCGATCAGCAACAGGATCCTCTATCGGTGATTGAGAGGACAATTGTTGTAGTTTTTGTTTTTTTGGCCGATATAAAACACACACGCTGCTACAGCTGAGCAGCCACATCCACTGTGACTCAGCTGATTGGTGCTCAGATGGAGGGTAGATCTTCCAATGTTAAACTGTTTTTATACAAAGTGCAGCCAAACACCAGATTAAAGACAACGGGACAGGAGAGGCTCCTTTGACACCTCATCTGTGGAGCTCCAGGTGAACCGGCTGGAGAGCGCAATGCTGTCCTTGGGCCTGTACGACGAAGCAGGATTTTGGCTAAGCGAGGTAACTTCAGGGTTAACTTCGGGTTTTACATACTACGACGGTGGTTCACTTCCTACCGGGATACATCTCCATGGTAACTTATGCTGAATGGTTAACATGGTCCAGAGCAGGTTATGCTCAATTCATCATCAAGGAAGTGAGAAATCAGGAGGAGATTTGTGAGACAAAGGATTGGGTTTCACTATGAATAGAGGAAATGAGAGACAGCCAGGAGGAGAGAAAAAGTAGCCTCTAATTGCTTTTATCCTCAGGGCCCATTTTGTACTTCTGTGGGAGCTTCTGTGGGAGCAGGCGAGCAGCATGCAGTTTGACTGATGCGGCTGTCCAAGGAGCCTACAAAGTGAAGATGGAGCCATCAGTGCCACACCTTATTGAATCTGCACCAAGCAGACACCACCCGCCACAAGATATAATCTCTGTCAACATGTAGAGGCCAACACACTTAATGTAGTGTTTCCTGTAGGATCCCCCTGATATACAACAAACCCCCCCCCCCCCTCACAACAGCGAACCCGGTCCAAAACAGTGCGACCGGATTTTAGTTTATTGGGCCCAATCACGTCTCCTGCCCATACTTGTTCCATCAGTGACACTCACACACACAAACACACACACACCAGAGCAATAAGAAAATAACTCGATGGATGGTACTTGGACGGTAACTGGTAGATTATTGTGGATCTGCTCCGACCCGATTATGAAGTACTGATGGCGATAATTAAGGAGTGGAGGGCCACCACATTTAAATTATCATTTAAAACACTGACTATGGTAAGTATATGTGCACAAATATATATGTATATATATCCATTCATATAATACTTTGCATTGTTTTAACATCTATAAAAAAAAAAAAAAAATCATTCTGAAAGTGTGCCATGGCAATGCACCACGATCAGTTCCATGTAGCGGAAACCCTGTAATGACCAGTGTCTCCCTTATATTTCCTCAGGAGTGGCTCCACCATTGCTCCACTATGAGCTCTGTCACTAAAGTTTCACATACCAAAATCTTACCAGCTTCTCAAAAAACAGGAAATGTCGTATGTTGTTTCCCAAACTGCTAGAAAACTGAACAGGGTTAGTCCTAGCAAACATCTCCCCCCAAGAGAGGTTGACAATAACGGCACACTTTTCTGGCTGCTATGTAACAAGAGATACGTTCTTAATTTTGAGTCAGATTAATTATTTGCTTGTCGTTACTGCCTGCAGCACAGCACACGGCTGCGCAGGATGAGGCAAGCTACCTGACTTAGTTGCAATGACGCCTTGATGTTTAATTATATTCACAGTTATATGAAATTATATTTCTATTTACAGATGAGTCTATTAAACTGGTTAGTTGGGAAGAGAACGGAGGAAGGTGATCGGAGGTGAAAGCAGAGGTTAGCCAAGATAATCAGGGACACAAACAAGTAACATTTTAAGCTAACCAAATGTTTTTCTCAATACAGAGGCCAGTGTTAACGTTTTTTCAGTTTTCAACAGTGAGTCATTATCTGTGCTGTCATTTCAGTTTTTGATATCAATTTTACAGATAAGACAAATTAAAGATGCAAATTAAGACATAAATGGCATCTGAATCACACAGCAGCACAACAGCACGCTGATGGCAGTCCTTACCTCCTACAACAACACTAACTATAACACTGATGCCACAGCAACGCTGTGCAGAAATGATCTGTGTAGCTAGTGCTATGTTTGTAATATATTTACACTGTAAAAATGACTAAATGAAGGATATTTAAAAAGAATGTAGATCAAACTCAGTTACTGAGTACAGTGTTGATGGACACTGTTGTTTCAAAATCGAAATTGAATGATAATATATTTGAAAAGATTGGCGTATGGATCAGTTATAGCCTTCATGTTTGGAGACTGTTTGATGGTTCTTGGCAGGGATTAGGGATTTAATTTCATTATATCTCAAGAGCCTCAGTTTCTTGCATCAATAACAAGGTTTACACAGTTAACGAGCTGCGTTCGTCCGTCACTTCAGCAGCTGTAATGACGGCCGTGTAGCCAGGACATTTACTCAGCTGTAGCTAATTGACTTTAATCCTGTGAGGTAGCCAAAACGCAGAATGAAACTCTCAGCTGTTCTCCAGACAATGTGCTCTCAGGATGCTGATGTCCATGCCTGCTATACTAAGTCAAAGATGGCTTCCCTACATGAGAACAATAAGATGACAAAAGAGAGTGCACTCATATTTAAGTTGCCAAGAGGAGGGAGTCACTCTCAATAAGCACCACCAACTGATCACTGATTCTGTGTGATTATTGGAATCTCACAGTTTAAACTTTTACACGCATTGTTTTCTTGTTTTACATCTATTGTATCGTCTCCAGGACCAGGAGCAGTTTTGTTTATTAGGGAGAGATTAGGGGTTGTCTGGTAAAAACTGATCTGAGCATGTGATGAAGACAGATTTGATTTGGGTGGTGTCAGGCTCCATATATTCCCATGCCTCCTGTACACACATGCTGTGAGAGTCCCAGATGCACAAGTGTGTCAGTGAAGTACTGGTAATGATTTGGTCAAAAGTAAAATGTGTGATTGCTCACCCAACATATACGTACTTTTTTTTTTTTCCTTTTAGATGGTAGCATGCTGAAGCATCTTAATACAAAGCCAATGAGCAGAGCCCACTGACTCCCGTGTTTTATTCAGAACTTGCCCAAGGCTGGGGCTTAGTAGCTGACAAGACAGCAAATTACAAATCACTTTTCTCACATGAAACCTTGCATCTCTAAAAATGTCAACTATTCCAAAGCCTGAGGGTATTAAAGAAAAAGAAAAAGAAAAAAAAAAAAGGCAACCGAGGAGCGTGAAAACAAAAGATGCAAGGGTTTTTTTCTTCTTTTTACAGACTAATAAAATGTGAAGTCGTGTCTACATGTACTTTATGGCAATGTATTAGTCGCTGTCAATCAGACAGAGTATTTGGAGAAAAGCAGATGAGAACGAGAACCAAGGCTGTGCTTCATAGGTGGAAGAGAGTGTTCATTCATGTACAAAGGCCAAAAAGCAAGTGTTCCTAAAAGTCCTCATTTCGAAAAGCACAGTGCATCTCACCTGATAAGAAAACCCAATAACCTCTTGAGCCCTAGATCTCCCCCTGATGTACAGTATTTTACAGTAGTATTGGTGGAAGCACACACACCCGGTTTGGCATTGGTATCTTTGGAAACACTTGGACTTTGACGATTAGACTCGGTGGGTTTGAAAAATGCTTGACCTTGTGTTGATAATGATGGACTCCCATGTGGGTGAAGCAGGGTGGAAGAGGACACTATCACTGCAAATGTACACACACTGGTTCTCTGAGAGCTGTTATGAAAAACAACACCTCTGGTGTTGTGCTCTCAAGTGCTCTCAACCTCTGAGTGCATTTCAGGTTGCACAGTTTAGGAAGAATTAAATCTATGTTTTGAATAATAACACCCCATATAACTCCCACAGGCATGTCAATCAACTGATGGACAGAGAGCGAAGCTTTGATGTGCTTGTGATACAATATAAATTGTCACAAATTCAACAATCAGTGCGCTTCAGTGTTTGGGGATCATGAATGTCTGCACAAAACCTCATGGCAATCCATCCAAAAGTCGTTGAGATATGGACCAACTGACAGGCCAGCATCCATAGAAGAAAAACTGATAGTTGAAATTCAAGGCCAATGCGCTTTTAACAAATGTGCTAACCATTATTCATGTGATGCTTCTTTGGGGCTGAGACAGTGCAGTGTCAGTACTGGAGGACATTTTCTGACGTTAGAAATGATCTGCCGTCAGATTTCCAAAGAGGGGTCCAGGTTATGTTTTTTAACTCAGAGGGCATCCTGGTGCCTGAGGGGATGTAAACATGACTTCCTTGGGTTGTACCATGTCCAGGGCCTGATTACATGCCCTCCTCCTCCTTTTACTCTTCCATCTCATAATGTTCCATGTCTCTCCACACGGTGAACTATCAGAAAAAAAGAAGCTAAAATGCCACACACCATAAAAAAAAAATCTTGAAACTCAGTGAGGCCAAACGAAGAGCAGATTGAGTATAGATTGTAGAGTGTGTAGTTCCTGCTTGAAGAATCCACCCACCCGGGCCATATTGACCATAACTGTGCACAAATAATGACAGAAAACACAGGTTGTCTGATAGGACCTTCATTGATAAAAAAAAATCCATGAAATAAACACAGCACACGAGCTGTGAGACAAAGTCGCAGCCTAAGACATTCATACACACATGAACCCTGCCAGAGCATTTAGAACTTGGGCTTCATCACAGAGTGCAGTCAAGCAAGACAAGTCAGGTGCACACTGTGAAATGTTCATTCAGTCTTTTCATGTCCCTGCCTCGATGCCAGAAGATAGCACTTGTTCTCAGAGTTTCTCCACTTTCCCTCCCTCAGCCCTGACACCTTCTGTTACGCTGGCACCACTTTCTAATAAGTTAAGATTAAAAGATTAGTTTTAGGCAGATAAAAAAAGAAGTCATTTATAAGATTAATAAGAGTAATGGGGTGAAGGGTTATGGACAATCTCTTCAGCTGGTGAATTTTAAATAACTCCTGTCATTAATAAAGTCTTGTTTTCAGATAAAGCTTCAACTCTTTGGCTAAAGCCTCAGTAAATCATTAATAACGGCAATGAACATTAAGTCAGTAGATGCAACTGCAACTTATCAGAATTAAATATAATATAAATTACTAAAATTAGACCAGAAAGTCAATAGACAAGTGAAGCTGTTTCTCATACAAATACAAATGTTGTAACAGCCATGCTAGTAAGGCACCATCAGATTAAAGATCAGTCTATCTGACAGCAGATGGTATTGGCCAGATCTCGCATTAGTTGTTTAATTGTCTGTTCATTATCATTCATTTTAATAATTTACATTTTTTCACATGGCAAATTAAACTCGGTACATGGGCAATGAACTGGAATATCACACATACAGAAATATGGATTTCTGAATTTAATCAGTGTCAGAAATTAAACATATCACATTAAGCAAAAAAACAACAGGCATTTACTGAGTATGCATTAAAATTACTCAGTTTTCCAGGCAGCCACTCTAACATTTATCAAACAAAGAGGAGCCCCGGTGTACTTGTGCCTAGTAAGTTTGCTTTGATTTTAAATGTCATGCAGCGCAGGTGACTTTATTCAGCCTGAAGCCCCTGTTGTACCCAGTCCTCCAGTAGTCAGGCAGAGCTATCATCAGGTTCAGTTACACCTTTGACAGGCGGGCTGACTGGAATACCACAGGACTGCATGTACGCCCGATACCTAATCATTAAATTCCTGAGTCAGAGAAGCCATAAAGGTCATGTGGGCAGGTCAAAGAACACAATTCAATCCATCCTTAGACCGAGGAATTCATTTCATGTCTCTATCCTGGCCTCTATCAGCCTCCCTAAAACACAGATAACTGTGAAAAATTTAGACTGCACCCTGTGTTGATTTTCTATCTTTCTGTTATCTGCACCACATTTGACTGATGACCATACGTAATGATACGGTATACACTCTTCCCTGACAGGCTTTGTCAGTGACATTATGGACACACATGTTGAAAATTTTCCTGCACTAATTCAATAAAAACAACTCCCCTGCTTTGGCATGAACGAATGTGAAACTGGATTCCTGCAGAGGACTCTGAAAGGCCTTGACGCTGCAATCAAATAGCTGTATGGTACCATTGTGCTACTTTGGGACCTTATGTGGTGTTTGATGTAAATGCATCTCCGAAGGGATCTAAAGGCAGCTTACCAAGGTGTTGCCGACTCATTAGAGCCAGCAGGATCCGATCAAACTGCACTCGGATCTATACAAATGGAGCTTTTCAGGGAAACCGCAATCTCTACAGCAGGAGTGCAGGGAGGGTGGGTTGACCTTTGATGAGGGATGGTAAAATGCTGTTTCACAACAAAGCAACACTGTGAGGCACACTGAATCTTTGAACAGACTGTTAGAGTGCCATTTTCTATAACATATTATAGTTCCAGTATGGAAAAAAAAATGTCCAGAATCTACATGTAACAGGAAACACATCTGCTGAAACATAAGACCTGCATGTTTTCTTCTGTGTTTCAGTTTACAATTGACTGGATGGGACCTTTAACTGTATGATTACAATGGTCTTATTTAACTTAATTTGATCAAATTAAATGTCAGTTTTTCTATCACTGTTCAGCAATTTCCTCAGCAAACTCCAATGTTTAGACCTGCCCACCATAAAGGAGCAGCTTAGAATACCTTCAGAATTGGGGATGGGCAGTAAAAATACATTTTTATGATAAAAAAATAATATGTAATATATTTGGCACCTTAGTTTTGCTTGAATTAGCCACTTTCACAACCTTCCTAGTGGCACTACCACTGCTCTCATAACTCTGGTCACTGCTCCAGTGTTTCCCTGTGCTCATCATATCCACCTTCACAAGCAGCCAAGTTGGGAGCTGCTTAAACTGCTATCTTAGCAGAGTCAATGGACGGTGACTGAAAAGCGGATATGCATGGTGAATTATTTGCCCATCATCACAAACTACTAGCTTTCTGCAGCAGCAGTTGTATAGGTGGAAGGCTCTTACTGCCAGTGAAAAAAGTTTGTATGGGCTGAAGGTATCTCACCACAATTGCCCCATTTTTCTACAGACCAGCAGAATAATTTAGAAGGTTATTGGTTATTGAAACCATTATGACGATGCTTTAATGAAAAACTCTTTGTTTTAACCCAAAGGTAGTTTTTCCTCTGACCGAACTAAAAAGCACTGTCACACTATAAAACTGACTCATTCCTCAATTGTAATGGCTATTGAAAGGCACAGACAAATGATGATGCCCTACTGATAGCAGTGTCAGATCAGAAATAGGTGTCAGTTTTAATGGTTATGAGGAACATATTTTGTCTTTGAATCTGGGGGATTTGTTCCATGAACATTTTTCACATCAGTGCTTTAATTGCACATGACAACTTGACATCTCTCTAATGGCTGAATTAGGAGAATTTCAGCACTTGAGTACCTAGGACACCGTGCTGACCACTGCCATACTCTGCACAATCTGACAGTCAGTGAGTAATTTATTCCTTCATGTTTTCGGTTGGGTTGTTCAGCTTGGATGGCTGTAGTTATGCAGGATTAGAGAGAGCTAGCCATCTGCTGCAAAGTGATGGGGTAACAACATGTATGTACAAAACACAAAAATAGAAACTACAGGGCCATAACAGACACACATAGTCATGAACACAATATTTCTGAGTGACTGTCGATGTGAATCTGTTGGCAAACAAAGGTGCACTTGCTCAATGCAGGGTTGATTCAGTACTTTACCCTGAGTGAGAACACACAGATGATTCAAAACACCCAAGCAGCACTTATCACACTTCATGTTCTCGCAATCAGCTACTTCCCGTGCGTCAGAGCACGCCGCATCGAGCCAAAGTCTGATTTACTTCCAAGGCAAAAATCAGATGGTTGGTATGGGCTGCACACATGCTGCACCTACCAGTTACATGCTGTACCTGCCATTTGGATGCATTTGGTGATGAATTATCTTGATTTCTTATCTGCTGAAAGTTTGAAGGTCTGTATCTAACATCTGCGTTTTTTCTTTTTCCTACAGGAAGTGGAGAATATGGATGGGCATTGTGACTGATATTGATTTCTGTTGATGCTGTTTTGCAGTAACCTGCCTTGTGCTCTATGTGTAGATTCTATCCACTAATGGCAGAGATTGAAAGAGCTGGACACTTTGTTTTATTACTTAAAACAAACAGCAGAATACACAATTCTCTAATCCAACTCTGTTAAATAAAGAAGGTTACATAAGAGAAAATAGGGGTTTGTCTAGCAACATTGAGATAGTAATCACGCTGCGACTAGATTTATGAGATGAAAAAATGTGGCTAAGAGTTTTCCCATCCTGTTTGACACACTTTGTGTACATATACTGTATATATTTTTAACTTTCTGTCAGTTTCCCCGCCTACAGTACGAGGCAGCATTCCCATTTCCACTTTGGCTCTCTCTCCTGTAAATACTCCTCTAGTCCTCTGGTAGGCGAGTAGGACTCTGATATTTAAAAACTGCAGCAAGGAGTGATATTTCTTTGGCAGAAAGTTTTTTCACTTTTAGCCACACAGAAGTCTGAGAGCAGTCAACCCACTCGTCATGAAAAAGAAAAGAAAAAAAAACTAGCCACTGCCGAACACTGAGGGTTTTCTAATCTCCCATGATCAATAACTGCTATGAAGAAAAACTACTCACTTAAGGCAGGATGAGATACTTTGTGCTTACTGTTTGTGCTTTGGTGAACACAGCAGGTTTAATACAAACAACTCAGAATAAACTAGGAGAAATCATGAGTCAGAACACACATGGAAAGATAAGAGGCTGCAGGGAGTCATACCTTTGAAACTCACAGCATCACCTCTTGGAAATGGTGCAACAAATCTGTGTTATGAATTATTGTTTGGAGCGCTATGTGGGATTTATGTTTTGCTCTTCTACTCAGTAAGGTACAGATTTGTACCCGGTGGAATGAGAATAAATGCCAATCCAGCAGAGATAAGCAAAGAGCTGGAGACTTTTTCCCTTCTTGATATGTTTAAATTTACTTCTAAGTAATAATAAAAAGCACTACTCAAGTGTGGTACACTAGTACAATATACTTGTACTCGAGTATTTCTGTTTTATGATACTTCTAAGGCACCTTTTCTTAAGTGGGAAATGCTGTCAGTTTTACACTACAAAATTTGGTGCCTGTGGCGATTTTCCTGTGCTGCACAGGAGTAGCGATGCTTTTACACCAAGCAGCAATGGTTGGTTTTCAAGAGCTTCAGAGTAGAGCAAAGGATGAAGCCAATAATGGAAAAGCAAGGAATCATCCATGACAAGTTTCTGGTGCTCCAATAAAAAGAAACTCAGCACTCAGTCTGAAAAAGACAGTGGCTGACAATGAGGACAAAAAAGGATATCGCTTTACTGCTCTTGGACATATTTGGCATTGGTAAAATATCTGGAGTGGGCAATCTAACTACTTCTGCTATATTTACCCTACCCTGCTGTGGCAATGTATCTTTATTCCACAGTGTTTGTGTAATGACTCTCACTGCCATGAGATGGACACAAGCATTCGTCCTGCAGATTTAAGGATAATACAGGGACAAGGGACTAATTTACTTTGCCAAATACATTTTGGAGGACACTCAGTCACTGCATGGATTACATTTCATCATCATGACAGTGAGAAATTGTTATACTGCACAGACGCTGGAGGTCTTGATGGACGGTCCTCTGAGAACCCCATCTACCTGATGTAGCTCACTTTGTTCTTTTGCTGCATTCCTGTCAAAACACGGCCTGCCTTGTGTTGATGGTGCTTCGACGATCCAGCTCACTTGGATGGAGAACAATAGTTACATTGTAAGCATCCGATCTGTATCACAGCAGTTCTCCCGCACAAAAAAGAAAAAAAAAGCTCAGAGCAATAACACCTGGCTTCATCTGAGTAGGGGAGGCCTTTTACAGCTAAATGCCTGGAAGTAGCTTAAAATGACTGGATGTTTGTTTTTTACAGATATCTAATGTGTTGTGCTGTGATCAGATACAAGAATGATGACTTTGTTAGAACTATAGCACAATTGTGGGTCTTTATCCGTTTGATCGGTTGTTGCCGTCAACAATAGTGCTATTATTGGCAGATGAACGTGGGTGTGTTGAGTGTGATGTTTTCACGCAGCACCCCCACCCCAAACACTACATCTACTACATATATGTTCCATCAAACAATCACGCAGTGCCACAGCAGATCAACATCAAAGACGGGATTTGAAGTCAAGACTGAAGACTTAGATTTTAAAGTGTTATTGATGTGTTTTTTAATGACACACACTCAAGTTGACTACTTGTACGGATGCACAAGAGAATAGAACATGCTATTTAAATACTATGCTTCATTATCACATTAAACCTGATGGTGCATAAAGGAAGCCAGCGCTGCAGCAGACACCTGCAGGTGTCTCTGAGAATCAAAAGGGAGCAGTGGTCGGCAGTGCAGAGCTGCTTTTCATGAACTTCAGTCCACCCATCCTCCTCCTCACCCCTCCTCCCAGTTCAAGACAAGACTATAAAGAAGAACATACAGGATATAAGGATGATTGTGTGAATATAAAGCAGCAGTAAGAACTAATAGTCCTACAGCCATATATCTAATCTTTAGAGAAGATTGCTCTCAGTGGGATTTGAATGGATTTTTTACAAGTAAGAAAATATAGGCACTGAAAGGTAAATGGACTGCTTCTCTGGTCTTATCAGCCACTCATCACGGCCCTACTTTTAAGCACTCATAGCTGTGTGAACTTCTCACTGGTGACCTTAGGACAGGGAGCACTGAAACTTGTCTCAAATAATTTCCCAGCATGCATGTGGGGATGAAAAAGTAATGTGGGCACAGGGCCTCACATGGTATATTTATGCTCTTTTTCAACATCACAGGTCGACAAACTGTGAGCTAAAAGCTCCTGTAAATACTATAGATGTAGATTTAAAAGTACACAAGTTTGTACGAGCTGATTAGAGTAAACTACATTAAGTACATTTAATTGAAAATGAAGACATCTGACTAATGGTGAGCAGGAACATTAGCTTCTAGTTTTCTGAAAGTTCTGGTATGAAATTACAGTATTTGAATATGTAGTATGCATGTATGTGGTAGTATTTTGAATATGAAGTATAGTTAGTTACAGCTCCGCTTCATTTCCCTCCTCACCCTAAGTGGAGGCTGAAAGTAATACTGTAACACCCTAGCATTTACCAATACAAGTGGACTTACTTGAGAAAATTTTTTTTTTTTGGCCCTCTGATTTTTTACAGACCTGTGCTTTCCTGAAAAGATGACTCAAGCTCTATTGCACTTCGAGGATTTGAGTCATGGATCTTTATGTAAGCTTCTCTGCAGTGATGATATTTTGATGAATTTTATTGGTGGCACAGCGTGCATATGAAATGTGCTCTTAATGCTCAACATGACAATTAAATGTCATGCAGTGTCTCATTTACTCTGTGGTATTAGTTTCACCTCATCTTTCAAATGAAGCAGGGATATTGCTTTCAGAAAATTCAGAACAGCTGTTAGGGATTTTTATGGTCTGATTTAACCTTAACAAGTTTTTCATGTCATAATAGTCACTAATACTGTCCTCTATTTAATTCAGAGTCCTATTACTTTGACTTTCAGGAAAATACTCTCAATTGTCACCACCTGAAGCTGAGAACAGAAGAGTCAGTCCAGACCAAGGTGTCTTAACAGATACTAGTCACTGTATAAATTTATACTGCATACAGGATAGTTCCCGATCTTACCTAACCCCTGATTTTTACTGTAGCTCTACCAAATGCAAAAACTTAACTTTCACAGAACACATATGGCTTTCCTCTCCACCAAATTCAGGCCAAAACACCA
The DNA here is from genome assembly GCA_021432705.1 of Caranx ignobilis. NCBI lineage: Eukaryota > Metazoa > Chordata > Actinopteri > Carangiformes > Carangidae > Caranx > Caranx ignobilis. The sequence goes on along the minus strand of MU269980.1, from coordinate 10,112,853 downwards.
ACTGAGTGCACAACACATTATATTTTCCTAATTTAAACGGTATCACATACGCCAGCTTTGTAGAAACATTTGTGATACTTCAACTTTTTCTAAAACTGTTGATGCTACGATCACAAATTCTGACACATAGTGACTTTAAACATACCAGAAAAAAACAACAAAAAAAAAATCAATCTGAATATATAAATGTTAATGGCTGGAGCATTATAAAGTCAGTGAATGTGTCTCAGAGGCAGATTCACTGATATGAATGCGCCCAAAGGGGAAAATACTTTGATTTCAATGGCTCTGGTGTTTCCCTTCAATGACAATTTGCCGTCTGACCCCGACTCTGCCCTGCCCCCTCATCCTGTTCAAATTTTAAATAAATTACCATGAAAATATATTTTTTTCTTGAGTGACATTAGTACAATATGATTAGAGATTACATACATAATCTTTGAGCCAGCAGTTGCCTGGAGATCATCTGGGAAGACAGACAGCCCCCACCCCAAGGAAATGAAATCTACTTTAGCAGACAATAAAATACACAATACACCTACACAAGAAAATCCTACTGCGTGGCTGGTATTAGTCCAGGTGAGCTCAGCAAGCATTTCCAGGCCAGCACTTCATTCTGGGGCCAGACAGTGCAGCCTGTGGTCTGCCTACAGCAGAGCTGTGTTGTTGTACAACTCATTGAGTTGTCTCTCCTGTGAATGGAGTAACTGACAGACCAACACGTTAAGTGTGACTTCCAAGAGTCAAAAGAAACAGAGCAGCGACCTCTTATCGATCGAGCAGAGGCGGGTGCGGAAACTGTGGAAGAACATGAGTTCAGCATGTTCTTAAAGTAAAAACTCATACAGAGTAAAGAAAGGAGGCATCTGTAGCCAAGTAAGCAACTCAAGCATTGCACTCTTCTGTGCACAGCTGAGCCCAACCACTAGCCCATTGAGAAAATCCATTTTTTTTTTCCATTTATATTACAGATACATGTGTAATACTGCACAAAAGACTCCACAACTTCCAATGTTGCAAAAGGACTAACACTAGAACAACTGTAAAATTGATCTTACGATCAGGCTAACAATTATTGACAATTATAGTCTTTAAATCAGGTCCCATGGCCCTGCTATCAGGAGTCAATCCTGAGTACCTGAACAAACTGCTGCAGCTGGAGCATGCGAGGGTAAATTCTAAAGTATTGACAATCTGGAGTCATTAGCGCTAGCTCATACATACAAAGTGCTTGATTTATTGTTGCTGTTAAATAAAAACATGTCTCTGGGTTAAGGACCATGTATGTAAGCGCAGATTAAGAATGCAGTCACCCCTGGGCACAAGACCTCGGAGGTCCACTCTCCACATGCATGCAATCTTGGTATTAATTATAGGTTCTCAGTGGTGGCTGCTATCAGCTGGAAACACCTGTAGCTTCTACAGGATTTACAGTGACAGGCTACAGCCAACGGTCACAACCCAGAGGCACATATCCACGCCAGTAGATACATTCATACTGGATTTACACTACATGATTACAACGATACACTACTGGGTCAGCAGCAGCATGAACACGAACCTACCAGCCTTCAGGGTGTAGCTGAGTGGCATACAAGCACATACTGCCCCACTTCTATCGGCACAGGTCTGTGCTTCCAATTCCTCCATCTATTACATACACACAGTGAAAAATGCACACTGCTTTGCATAGATTGAATAACAACAGATATCTGATATCTGTAACCTGCACCACACAGGATTTCAGCCATATCTCACATACTGGTATATAAGAAAAATAAATAAATAGTCAGAGCAAATAAAGTCCATTAGTTCTCATTGTATAAACACAACACCTTGAAGTGAAGAAAACATACAGTGAATTTAAAGCAACTTCCTCTCTGTTCTGTTTCCTTACTAACTGCCCACAACATCAAGCCGGAGGTACGACTCTACTGACAGTCATGATATATGGTGCACGTTGTTTGTAATTCTCGCTATAAGTGGAAATGGGTGGAAAAGAACCTACTTCGGTGAGGTGGATTTGAGGGTGGTGCAGGTCAACAGGTGGCTGCGGCTCTCGGTCTGATCCATGTAACGCCGGACTGTTGTGAATGACTTTCCGAAACACGACAAGATACGTGGTATTGTGTCCGAATTTGAGATTCTCCAATTTCCTTTCCTTGTTCAGTCCTTTCTTCATCGCTGCACTCCTCCAGTGTTTGATTCCCGTGATGTTTTAAGAAGCTCTTCAGCGGATCCGGTTTTGCCGCTAAGTTTCCTGAGTGACGACCCACCTGACCTCTGACCCGCCTCGTCATCATTATGCTACAGACACAGCCAGCTACAATCACAACAATCATAATATTTGTATTATTTACAAAAAATAAGTATACGTATAATTTGATAACATTTCAAGGAATTAATTTATAAATTTGACTTGATTAAAACAAACAAACAAACAAACAAACGCACCAGCACAGTCATGGCTGCCATATGTGTGTTAATGCTGATATTGCAGTGGCCTTAGCCTCTAATATTAATGGCCACCAGACGACAGTGAGGATTGGATTGAGTTAATGTCAGTGGGGCAGAAGAAAATCCACCCTGGGACAGCCATTGTGAATGATCAAGACTGTAAATGCTACTAGTTCATGCTATATTCTTAAATTAAACATGAACTATGGTCAATTAAATTATCATCATGTAAAACTATGATTGATATTTTTGGCAGACTGTGTCCAATTGATTAATCTAACTCTCATATATTCACTCTCCTTTTAGCTTTGTTTTGGTTTCAACCATGTCCCAAATAAAAAGAAACATCAACCAAGGGTTTGATTTTCTCTCACTTGCGCAGACCGGGTAGCATGCAATGGTTTTATCAGAACTTGTTTGCTCTTAAATGACTCCATGCTCCCACCACAATTGAAACTGGCTCCAGCTCAGTCATACTGTATGTAAGTCAAGTATTCAAAATCACCAAATATCCACAGCTCCAGCCACTTTTTTGAATGAATTTAGCAATTTTGAGGCTGTCAGCTGCCTATGTCAGAGTGGTAGTGGTGGGCAAAATGCTTCAGAAAACTTAATTCTGGCAAAGCTATTCCAAATCCTATACATACAAAATCACAGAACAATGAAAGCAGTGCAAAAACATGTAAAAACTGACATAATTTTCAGAGGCGCTCCTAGACTCTGGGGGCTCCGAACAGAGGAGCCCACCAAAGAAACCCACCAACATGGAGACCAACAGAGAGCACAGTTTTGAGATGTCCCCTCACATACAGACAACAGTTGGACACTACAGCACATATCTACAGGCAGCAGCGCACTGTATAGTGCCTTTGTGGGAAGTTTAAGGGGGTTTATAGCTGTCATAGTAAAGCGGACCAATATGAGGAGCTGTTGGAGGTCTCTTCTCTGTGGGGGCCACAAGCAGTTGTCAGGCTTGCCTCTCCTGCCGGTGCACCTTTGATCACGCTCCTATATGAGCACAGTCTCATTACACTGCAGACAGCATACTCAGAGATAGAAGAGTATAAAAATCTAATAGTGGTTAACTGAGCTCTCTATGGACAGAGTGCCCACTCTATGCAGCTGTGGGTAAGTTAGTTAAGTTTTGATTCATCACTTGGTGTGGGCAGAGAAGTGATCAGACACTGGGATTTAATTTGAGCAAATGCAGCGACTCTTGTCAGGAGTGTGGGTAGGGGGACACTTTTAGATCTAAGCTGGTTAAAAGCAGTTGGACTTCCCATCTGAAAAAAGAAAAAAAAATAGAAAAACCAAACACTGAAGCATGTGTCGATGTGTCGATGGATGCAAAGTGTGACAAACTAGAACCAAACAAAATTTCTCCACTGATGACATCCGCAGACACCAAATGGATCTATGTAATAGCTGGCATTATCATTACATAATGTGCTTAGTGGGATGAGGGGCGGGCAGTAGCAGAGTTAGCATCTGATGAAGCAGAACTGCTGCTAACTTAAAATGCTCGATGGCTCCTGTTGAGAGACAGCACCAGCAATAATAACCTATAATGTGAACTGACTGACAATCTGGTACGCTTTGTTAGTGCTGGGTTAGTCACAGGAAAACATGGGACACTACCGTGAGTCATTACTACTGCATGACAGCTTGCAGATAGACTCTTAATAGGATTCTACTGTGCTGGGCAGGGCAGCGCTGAAATCACTCTTTACATTGAACTGAGCATTATGAGGCTCAGGGGATGTTTTCAAGTGGATTGATGCAGCTTTCTGCTTTGCGAAGGTCTGAAAATGGCTTTTGGTCTTGATAGGTAACAGATGGCTCCACAGTACACTTCTTTTTCTTCTGCCCTTACAGGAATACAGAGATTCTAGGAGATTGTCCCGCTGGTCAGATATCACAGTCATTCACACATTACTGCTGAAGTGTTTGCTAATAGCAGCTGATTTGGGAGAACTGTTATTCACCTGAAGCAGCATTGGCATATTCTATTCTGTTCCGGAAAATGCCCTTTATCTCTGCACAGTCCACCGAGGATGTCAGCATGGAGTATTGTCATGAATGAGTCTGGTGTCTCTGATTTGCTCATGCGAGTCTTGCATTTATATTACTCAGAAAAGACAAAAGATACACCAATAATCCTCGCATTTGGAGTATAAATTGTGATGGTGCACGGGGAATATTAAATTATTCTTCCCCCACAGCCGACAAACGTGCTGCTGTTTCTTTACTTGATATTATCAGGTTGTTTGGGGATAGGTGTTTAACTGTGGGCCACAGAGAAAATTCCTGCTGGCTTAGAAAGAAAACGACTCCAGCTTTGGCCGCATTACAAAGATTCCCCATTTGTTTTAGAGTCAATTTTATAATTCATTTAATTAACTAAAATGCTTCACTGAACTTCATATTAAAATCCTGTGTGCAGACCTGTGAGGTTTGAGGGGTGCACAGGCACACACAGTGCTGTACAAATGTTTTAGGCACTTTGCATGGAGTTAATTTGCAAACATAGAGCCAGAGTCATAAAGGACTATATTCAGCAACAAGAGGGACAAGGAGACCTGCAACAGATGGTCCGGCCCTCACAGAGACCTGATCTCAACATCACAGAGTCAGCCTGGGATTACATGAAGCCACAGAGAGACAGCCCAAATCCACAGCAGGACTCTGCCTACCTGCCAAGCACCTTGAAAACAGAGAACCGGAGCTGTTGTAAAGGCAAAATGTGATCACAGCACAGTATCGTATCTCCATTTGATTCCTGTAATGTTTACTTTACTTTTAATATAATATAATATAATATAATATAATATAATATAATATAATATAATATACATGCATGCATATACATTGTGTGTAACATATATGCAATGTTATATTATATTATATTATATTATTCCCATTACAAACATTGCAGACATGAGTATCGTGTTGCAAGCCAGTCGAGCTTCATCACTTCTGTGGTTCTGCACATCCCTGCTGATTCGTTTCACTTTGTGACCTCTCTTCCTCAGTGTTGACTCAGTGCGTCTGTGTGTGACATAAACATATTGTCATGATTTTCCACACATACCAAATGATAATGTTTAATGTCTGCTCTCTTTCCATTAGGAACTCATAGCCTGTCAGCTCTTGCTTCTAGCCAGCTTTAAACTTAACATCATGCACATTTCCAACAGCGTATATGACTGTCCACATCCATTTTTTTTCCATCTTGCATGACTCACAATCTCAAAAGATGTCAGCAAACATCTGAGAACTAAATATAGATTTTAGTTACTTTTTCTGACAGATCATTTTGCCTTGTTTTACTCACCTCCCTCCTGCTCTGACTGCATCTCACCAGTTGACAACTACAAGCAAACACTGTAGCTCAAGTCTTGTGCTGAGGAGACAGCAGTAGACCTGTGTGTGCATACATTACCAACCCCCTGGCCCCCCTCCTTTCCACCAACCCATCCTGCACTGCCCTGTCAACAGATACAGCTCTGTGGCTTATCTCTCAAAAAACACAACAGCCTGCTCTGTCATGTGGGTCACACCGGCTGTTTTCCCTGGTCCCCGGCGGGGATGTGGCCCTCTACACCCACCGTAAACAACCACTAATTGATGTGGCAGAGATCCGGATGTCCAATTGGGTTTGATTACCTCTCTCGCAGGGGAGCAGGGACACTTGGTGGGTGATGCACTTTTCCGTTTCAATTAAACTCAAGATTTAGTCACAATGAATCAGATAATGCTGCCGTTATGCAGATTAACCAGCAGGTTCTTAGCAAGGATTGAGATATCCCTGTGAGATTTGGTTCATGAGGGAGTACACTGCCACACCGCTCCACCCCCCCTCCAGAGGACGCATGCAGATACTGGATCAAGTCCCGCAGGACCATGAGCAGCCAATTTGGGGCAGCGCTGGTTCTTTTAACTCACAAACAACAGGAAGCACAGAGTTCCTTCCTCTTACATTTCACACACAGCAACAGAGTGAAAGTTAAATCTGTCCTCCTTGGTTTGTAAAATCACAGTTTGCTGCATCTCCAGCAGGGAAAAATGACTTTACCACTTTGTACAAGGCCAAGAATTATCAGATCAACCTCACAACAAATGTGATAAAACTTTATTACACATGCTAAGCTGATAAGGCAGGAGGAAGCGGTTAGAAATTCCACCATTCATTATTGTTGTTCTTAGAAGCCTGTTGCCGTCCAGTGGAGGCTGCTTCTCTGCTAAAAACTGATAGGACTTGTTACTGGCTTTTATACTGAGCCTTTCCTCAAACAGCCTTGGTTTCATCTGTCCTTCAGCAAGTCTTCCAATGCTGCTTAATGTGGGAGAAATTGTATATGAAAGGAGAAAGCACAGACTCTAACACTTGTTGAATGTTCCACAACTTATTTATCATTATGTATTTTTCTAAATGTCTTCAAATGTTCTTTGCTTTACAAGGTCTTTGGCGTCAAAGTGTTTTCAGATAATAAAGAATTAAGCCGATTCTGAATTCTCAAGTCTGAGTTTCTCTCCCTAATCAAAAACGCACACTCAAACACAAAGAGATAATCTGTCTTTGCGCGATTCGGTCCATTGAGCCTGTTTGTACAAAGAATAATTTCTCAGTGAATGGCTGTGAGGCTTTGGTGCCAAATGACAAGCTCTGAGATTGACAGCGAAACCTAACGATTGCTGGTGATATTTGAGTTACTACCCATGTATAACTGCATTGCACCTGTGCGGGGAGTGTCCCTGAATGAGGTCCATGTTTGTCTGTCCCCACAGAAATAAGAAAAACACAAGATATCTCGAGCCAGGAATGCAAAGTGTATCGCCTGTAGAGAGTAAAGTGCTTGTACTGTATCTGACATCTTTCCTCAAACCATGACTCATGCCCTGCTGCAGACAGAGTATTTTGTTTATACCTGTTGTGTTTCTCCTTCCATGGTGGCGGCAGCAGCAGCAGCAGCAGCAGCAGCAGCTTGGG